>JAHSUH010002364.1:0-64562 GCA_025388415.1 Cynanchum wilfordii
AAACTTGATGGCATCAAATTTATACTAGCTCCTAGATCAATTCAAAGCATGCATACGAGTAATATTTCCTATATTACATGGCAAAGTAAAGCATCCAGGTCTTTCTGTTTCAAAGGTAATTTATTCATAGAAATAGCGGAACAACCCTCGTTAAGAACAACTTTGTCCATATTGAGTTTCCTTTTATTACTAATAATTTATGTCAAAAACTTAGCATACTTAGGCATTTCAGAAACAATGTCTAATAAAGGTAAATTAACATGAATTTGACTGAAAGTTTTATAAAACTTTTTAAACTGCTCCTTCTCTTTATTTTGCTTCAATTTTGTAGGGTATGGTATTCTGGGTTGATGAACTTTGGTGGGGTCTTTTCGCTCCCTCAGCTACTGCTTCCTTTAAGACTTCCATCGGCGTAGAGCTCGTGGAACTCTCTCCTTTTTCATGCACAAAAATAGTTAGGGTCGAGAATTTTAACAGATCTCGAGGTTATAGTTTTGCATTCTCTTATTGGATTTGCTTTAGTGTTGTTAGGCAATGCCCCATGAGCTCTTCCTAAAATTTGATTTGTCAACTGCCCTACTTGTCTTTCCAAAGTTTGTAGGGAAGCATGCGTATTTCGTGCAAAAGTCTCGTCGTTTGCCTCAACCTTTCATCTGTCTATTTTATCCTTTCTTCATTCGATTCTTGGATCTTTTTGTGTGATTCAACCATATCCTTATTCAAAATTACCAACCCTTTAATCATATCTCTCATTTCTTGCATAAGATCTTGTGGTTGGTTAAAATTTCGTGATGGTTGTAAGGCTAATTGTTGTTGTTGAGGGTATGGTGCATTCTGTGGTGGTTTGTAATTCCTTTGATAGCTCGCAACTCCAATGTTGTTCCTCCAACTAAATCTAGGATTATTTCTCCAACTGGGATTATAGGAGTTCCCGGTAGGTGCTGTATTAGCAGCGTCTACGTACTCAACATCCTCCGGTATAGTTAAGATCCCAATATCGAAACAGTCTCCACTAAAATGCGGTCCTTGGAAAAATTCATGTACTTGATACACTTGTTGAACATTCCTTCCTTGAGGAGCATCAAGTTGACTCCTTAAATTCTCAATTTGCTCGTCCACAGATGAATTTTCCGTGTTAACGGGTTGTTTTTGTTTTGACCTTGCACTAAATCTCCAAGTCTTGTTCGTTTTACTCAGCCTATCTAGTGCATTCTTTGCATCAATCTCATTAATCCCATTAAAACCTCCTTGGGGATTAAAACCATCTAAGACTTGTTTTCCCAGCTCATTTATTCCTCCATAGAACTGCTATAATATCAATGGCTCGTGTAGGCCATGATTAGGACATGCCCTTATCATGTCTTTTAGTCTCTCCCAAGTTCAACCACAGTCTCATCACCTTGCTGAAAGAAACTTGAAATAGCTTTCCTCATTTCCAAAATCTTAGCAGCAGGGTAGTTTTCAGCTAAAAATGCCTTACTTATTTGGTCCCATGTTCTGATTGAACCAGTCCCCAACTGAAGCAACCATCTTTTTGCCCTATCCCTTAAAGTATACGGAAATAAGGTTAACATAACCATCTCAGTCGTACTTTCACCTCTAAAAGCTTCACACAATGATGTGAACTTAGATAGATGATCTATCAGATCCTCTGAAGGTAATCCCCCGAACTGTAGCCTTTGAGTTACCAATGCTAAACAGTTGGTTTGAGCTCATATCTTTCCCCTTCGGGTAGCCTAATAACACTCCACAATGGTATGCTTTGACGTTGAATGTAGCTGTCCAAAGGTGGTGGATGTGCTGCCATCTCAAGTAATACTAATCTCCTTCTAGCTCTTCTAGCTCTACGAATCAAGTCTTCTAGATTTTCAACTTGTTCTTCCAAATATCCCCCAGAAGCTCGTGTCATACAACTGCAAGTAAAAGAAGATAAGAATGAAAAAGGATTTGGAAAATATGAGAATAAAGTAGACGGAATTTTTTTCAAAGTTTTTATATTTTTAAATTTTTATGAAGAAATTTTTTTTTTAGATAGGTTTAGATAATTTCTAGAAATTTTTCTAGTATTGTTTTTAGAATAAATTTTCCAAAACATAGATAAGCTTCATGTGATTAATTCTAGATAATGTCTAAAATTAATAAATTAGGAAATCTTATACTTAGGAAAAGTGAAGTCTAATTCCTAAAACCAAGTTATGCCATAAAAGATAAACCATTATCGTTACCAATTCATAAAGTTCCTAAAATTTTGCGCGGAATTTTAAAAATTTATGAATTTAATATGTGTTCCACGACAACGGCGCCAAAAATATGATGTGGTTTTTGGTTACTATAAAATGCATAGATTATGATTATGATTAACTTAAGTGTAGCGAATAAGAGCAAGTAGATTGTCACTTAATTAACCAAAACCTAAGGAAGAGTACCTATCGATGCAGATAGTAACGTGGTAGCACCAACAATTTTACATTTATATTATCGTTTTGTCCCAAGAACGTTGGTTACAGCTTAATAATGATTATCAATTATGCAAAGGCTTAGTTAGAAGAAATTAGTCCTCAAGTTCAATTCAATTCAATGAGAGGGTATTTCTATAATCTAGGGAATTGAAATGACAAGTAAAGTAGATTAGAATCTGAATTAAGTTCTCGAATCAATTGGGTTGACCTATATTCGAAGATTACTTAAGTGGATCTAAGGCAATTAAGAATCCAATTCATCTTACTACCGTACCCTAGTTATCTAAGGTGATTACCTCAATATGGTGGTTGCAAGTAATCCTAAACCTTTTTAGATTAGTTATTATGGCGTCAATTTAACAACATAATCTTAAGATTTGCATTGATTATGAACTTGAGATTATTAGACTACCTAACCTCTGTATGGTGGCCACAAGTTATTAAACCTAATTCGACAATTCATTAAATCTCCTATGGTGAGGTCTCATTAACAAACCATCAATTAATTAATTATTCCAATTACATACTCAACTAGATGCAAATCTAAGTTTCATGGCATAAATCGAATAAGAAACTAATTGAAAATGCAAGATTAAATAAACTCATAATGGAAATCATAAACAATATCCTCCCGGAAATTTATAAATTAAGAGTATCCAAATAATTCACAACTTTCTCGAAAATTAGTAAAACAAGATTCTAATGATACAAAAATCACAACTAATAAAAAAATTAAATCTAGAAATCTAAAAGACAAGGAGAAAGTAAGTTTGTCGTTTTCGCTGTCACATCTCAAACGGAATGACTTGCTCCTCTAAATCTGCTCGACTCTCGCCTGCCAAACTCTTATCTCGATCGAAGAGACCTCAGCCACACCTCTCAAACTCCTACTAACGTGTTCAACCTTATGGTGGAGGCTCGAACACAAAGTTGGAACTCGAAAACATATTAAAGTGAAAACCTGAATAGAGTTTATCGCGAGGTCATGTTCGTAGGTATTTTGGTAGATTAGTGTAGTTTACTTTCTTGCCTAGCCTTCAATTCATTACTTGTTATTTAGTTGTTTAGCATTTTCATTTCATGTTCTACATTTCTTAGTTAGCATTTCATTTGAATGTTATTTCATGTCATTTCACTTACATTTCCATGTCATGTATTTACATTTTTTTATATGCTTTCTAGTTTATCTCTAGTATAGTTTTGTAGTTCATTTTGCTAGTGTTAAGAAGTGTTTTCAATCCATGGAAACTATTGTTTTTAGTGCTTTCTTTGGACATATTTTAGTTGTAATTTTTAGTTCATTTGCATATCTTTACTTGTGTTTACCTTTTTATGTGCCTAGAGTAATGTTTAGGTATGGTATTTGCATTAGTTCATTTGTTTTTAGTGTTATGTCTTGTTTTAGTCTTAGTTTTTCATACATTTTCATACATATTCTGTCTAGAATTTTGGTCACCACTGCCTACTTTTAAACTGCATTTTTAGTGATTTTCAATTGTTTTAAGCCTTTAAATGTGTTGTTTAATTTTTTACCTAAAAAAAAAAAGAAGAAGAAGATGGCAGCCTCTCGGAAATTAATTCTAAGAAAGCCTAGCAGTGACCAACATTTGCATTCCAGTTTATTAGCATTTCATTCTAGTATATGCATTTGAATAACATTTGCATGGCCTTTCGGTAATTTGGACTTTAATCTTAGCATTTTGATGTGTAATTTGTTATCATGCATTTACATAGCTATGTTTGTGATTAATTAGGATAAATTGTCACTTAAACAAACACAACCTAAGATAGACTACTTATCGAATGCAGATAGTAACATAGAACCATCAACGATTTTAAATTTATAAATTGTATCGTTTAATCCCAGGAACGTTGATAACAACTTAATAATATCTTATCAATTATGACAAAGTGTAGTGTAATGGGAATTAGTCCTAGGCTCAAATTCAATTCATGGGGATTAATTGAATGAAAAGAAAAGCAAGTAAAAGATAAATAATAGGAATCTTAATTAAGCTCCACTGATTCAATTAGGAAGACCTATATTCGAACATGCAACTTGCAAGTGGATCTAAGGCAATTGTGAATTCAAATTATCTTACTACCATACCCGAGTTATCTAATGTGATTACCTCAGTACTGGTCGTTGTAAGTATTCCTAAAACTTTTTAGATTAGCTATGCTTTCGTCAATGTAATAACTTAACCCACTACAAGAAAAACTCTTATTTACGACGGCTTCCGATCCGTCGTAAATTGAGACAGATTTTTGTGACGGCTTCAGATCAGTCGCAAATTGCGACGGACATTTGCGATAGCCTCGGATCCATCACAAATTGCGATGGATATTTGCGACGGCCTCAAATCCGTCGCAAATTGCATTAATTCCAAACTCAAGATTATTAGGATGCCTAACCTCTGCATTCGCATTGTAAGTTATTAGTCCTAATCTGGCAACTCATTAAATCTCCTACGGTCGGGATTCATTAACAAATCCTCAATTCAATTAACTATCAAGTATTATGCATCAACCTAAGTTTCATGGCATAAACTCAATTAGGAAATTAAATTGAAAGCGCAAGAAAATAAGTAATTGACAATGTATATTAAATCATATCCTTTCCGGAAATGTGATATAAAACTCTAATTGTTCATGCTAAAGATATAAACCTATGACACAAAATTATAACAAATGAAAGAAAATGAAATTCAAGAATTAAAAGATACGGTGAAAGTAAGGTTGTCGTTTTCGCTCTCACAACTCCAACGGAATGACTCGTTTCTCTAGATCTAAAAGATTCCTAACTCCGAATCTTAATCCCGATCTAGAGATCTACATCTCTCACTAATATTATAGAGATATTCCTTACGATCGAGGTTCAAACCCTATACTAAAAACGATAAAAAGAAGATCTACGAGGGAATTACAAAAGATCTATCGTTTAGAGTACATAATTCCTCATGTTCTGTGTAATATTGGTGTGCCAAGAGTTGGAATTGATGCCTCTATTTATAGGGGTGAAATCGAGGGCGTATTAGACATTTTTCGTGGTAAAAATCACTCAAATATCGGATCTAGGGCAGTGGACGGCCGTCCACTTCTATATACAGCTCGTGCATACTTTCCAAAAATTACCATTTTTCCCCTAATTTTGCCCAATTTTGCAATTTAGTCCCAGACTTTCCTGAAATCAAAATTAACGTAATTAGATGGTATTTCCAACTAATTTCTTCCAATTAACATATTAATTAACTCGAATTGAACAAGAATATTGTACGAAAACATGATATAAAATCGAGTTATCACATTTGCATGTCATTTCATAATTTTCATTTCATTTCCACTATTTCAAGTTTCTTGCATTCCAGTAAGTTTGCATACATTTTCTTTGTTTTTCATCTTAATTCTAGTAGAGTAAGTCTCAATTCCTCTGTTTTAGCTTTAAATTCTAGTAGTTAATTTACTTATTTCCTCTATTTTGTTTAGAAATTCCAGTAGCCAATTTTTCCTTTTCTATGTTTTTTCCCTTGTTTTCAAAATTCCCCAACTTCATGCTTTTTAAATTTCCATTTTCATTTCAATTTCTTTCAATTTTATTTGCATGCTTTTCATTTCAAACATTTCAATCCTCCATTTTTTATTTCTTTAAATTCTTGTACTTCATGCATTTCCATTTCATTTCTTCTTTTCATTCCATTGCATGTCATTTCATTTTCATTGCATCTTTTGTTCATTAATTCATATTTATTTGTCTTTTTTTTCCCTTTTTTATTTTCGTTTTTGCTTATACTTTCTTTGTTTATTATGAAATTAGGTTTGAAGGGTCCAAAAATTGTGTTCATACAATTACACAATCTTTCAAGGCCCATTTCGTTGGACAATGGCCCTCTTTTTTAGATGTGCCCAACGAAGTGAAGGACATTTGGTTTCAAACTTTTAGCGTAAGGATGTTATTTTCTATAATTAATTTTTTACAAAAAGAACTTCGATATTAAAAAATCGTTCAATTTATTTAACTACTTAATCCTATAATCCTTTTAAATTTATTATTAATATCATATTTTTAATTTTATTTAAACAACTTTATATATTTTATAGAGATCATTTCGATGGGAAAGACATGATAGTGTATTGATATGAAAGAACCGGGAGAAGATTTGTCGAAGAAGACTATCGATCATCTTGATCGGGATAGAGAGAGGTTTGCAAATTCTTATCCTGCATGAATGCATTTACAGCACTGGAGGCAACTTCTTTCACATTGGAACAATGAAGAATTTAAGAGAATCTCGGCTTCCGCAAAAAGAAATAGGTCTTTAGCTAGTCCTACCCATACCGGTGGATCAATTTCCTTTACAAAACATGAAGATCATGCGGTTAGTATTTAATTTACTCGACTTTCATGAGGCTTTGTGTGTATATATATATTTTCTCATATTTTTTATGAAATCATCTTAGTTTATATGGTTTTGGAAGTTCTAGTTCATTGTGGTGTTGACGTTGAATTGAATTTATTTTTGACCTTGAGATTTGATTGATATGATCTTGATAGATGAATGTAGTCCATTGTTCCATGATTTGTTTTTTACGTATAGTTATAATTGTGATTTTGTTGGATTGGATGCTCCAAGTATAGTTGTAATTGTACTTTGGTTAGATTATTGTTGATGAGATTTTTCTTCTTTTTTTTTGAGTAATACAACGACAAGAATATGGACAAAATTTTAACTATAGCTAATTTTTTCAACGTTTGCATGTATTTCAATCTGGGCCAAACAAGAGCGAGTTCATCAATGAACGCTCCAAGAAGGCAGTGGTAATATTCTCTTCAACATTTATATATCATGATTACTGTTTATATTTATTTCTAGCATTAATTTGCTTGGTTTTTATACATGTCCTCATATTTATATAAATATGTATTTTTTCTCACATCATTTTAATTATGTATACACAGTTTTTAGGAGGACGTTACTCGACTTAAAGAGTATTATTCACATATTACATCATCCTCGGGCTCTGTCGAGAGTTCTGCCATTCCTAATGATAAACAATTGTTTGTTGAGGTATGTGGTGGTTTCAAAAAAGGTATAACTATTGGATTCGGATCAGAATGTCCTCAAGTAAAGTCTCAATTAAACGAGTTTACAATTAAGCTTGCAAACAAAGTAGCTGAATCCGAAGAAAAGGTCAAGGAGAAGGATGATAGTTACCATTAATTAGAAGAAAAAGTCAAGTAAAAGGATGATAGATATGAAGATATTCACAATTATTTAAAGCAGATTGCATAACACACTGGATCATCATCATTACCACCAGTTCCATCGACTCTTATTGGTGATGAAGGTAAGGATCACACTCTAGCTGGCAAACCATCATTGATATTTTGAGAATGTCATTTAGAATATTTTGTTGTATGAAATTTATGTATTATTAGTGCAATGACAATTTAGGATGTTTTGTTGAATGAAATTTATATATTAATAGTTCATTGACATTTTGGATTGTTTTGTTGTATGGAATTTATATGTTATTAGTATAATGACGTTTTAGAATATTTTATTTTTCGAGTTTTTTATATATGTTTTAATTTAGTTATAATTAAATGGTTTTTTATATATATAAATAAATTTTCAGGTATTTAATAAATAATTTTATAAAATTATTAAATTAAAAATAAATTAATTAAATGTGCTAAAAATAAAAATAACGGCCAAATCCGTTGCAAATAGCAACGGCCTTTTTCATTGCAAATAGCAATGACCTTTTCGGTCGCAAATTTGACTGAAATAGCGATGGCCTTTTCCGTCACAAATCTGTTCCAAATAGCAACAGGCTTTTTCCGTCGCAAATAGAGACGGCCAAATCTGTCGCAAAAGACGATTTGTGACCGGTTTGGCGGTCACAAATCCTGATTTTTCTAGTCGTGATTCTTTTTGCGTTTTCTTCCCTTGTTGAGATGAACTCTTGAGATCTTTGAACCGACGCAAACAAATTTTATATCTCAATTTCTCAAAGGTTGCAATCGGAAGGGCCTTAGTGAATAAATTTGCAATATTATCACATCACCGAATTTGAAGCACATTGATGTGAATTTTGGTTATTATATTTTTAGCATAGATTATGATTGAGATTAATTCATGCAAAACAAATAGATTGTCACTTAAATAACCCAAATAAAAGGTAGAATACCTATCATATGCAGATAGTAACATGGAAGCATCAACGATTTTACTTTTATAATATCGTATAGACCCAAAGACGTTGACAAAGATATAAGCAATTATTAGATATGACAAGAATTTATTAACAAAAGTTAACCGATAAGTTATAAAATTTCATAATTATTATATTTAATTCGCTTACATTTTGATTAGATATTGAGCTAATTTGTGGAATTTAAGTTTGTTTTGATGATAGTGGTGGAAAGTCAAAGATTAAGCAGAATTTGGCTATAAGACTTATTTTTAGTCATCAATTATTACGAAGACATCTTTCAAAGGAAGAATTAAAATTTGAACGGATGAATATCAACAATTCCCAAGATATTTGAACATAAATTCAAATTATCTTATCTTTATTATTATTTTGTTAGTTATCGGGAGAAAGATAATTATCTCCTATTTTAATTAGGATTTTATTTATTTATTATTATTCTATTCTGAGGAGAAGTTAGTAAGAAGTTATTATTCTAATAGGCTTCCGAGAAGTTAGGAAAAACTTTATAAATAGGCTTGCTCTACATTCTTATTTTAACTAAGTTTTCAAGATTTAGAAAGAGAAGAGAGATGGAGACCGCAATGGCCGCCTAAGCTTTGATTCAATCCGGGGAATGATTCCAAGACAAGTTCCGAGTTCATGATCTACACAAATTCCGGGTTTTTAATCTAATTTCCAATTTTAAATTCATTACTTTTAACAATTCAATATTTAGATCGCGTGATTGAATATTGATGAGCTTTTACTTAATTCTTTTGATGCTTTTTGATTGAATTGAGTTGAAATTTTATTATTTATGATTGAATTTAATTTTGGACAATTTTGTGGCTTCACGAATTGCCTTGATATTATCACGGGTTTTAGGTTAAACTTGAATTTATTGATTAGGCGCTTGTCATAGGATATACTTTTGTTGTTTAATCGAATTCTAACGACTTCGTTAGTAGGTGATACGAATTCTAATTAGGGCTTCCATATAGTAGTCAATCAAGGAATTAGTTTTGAAATCTGGAAATTCATTAAGGAACGAGGAAGAACTTAAATTGAATCATTACCCTAGGACTGAAATATTTAAATCTAATACTTGCGCTTTTCTTATTAGTTAATTGTTTTCTACAATTTCCCAATCTAAAAATCCCTCTTTTATTGTTTTCTATTCTCTTATTAATTGATTTCGATTAGGTTTCTTTGGAAAACGACTCGGTGAACACCCTAAACTGCTCATTGATTTAATTGAATTAATCTTGGCCGATTTGACGACAATTGTGTAATTCTAAAACCCTACCAAGATTTTGGCGCCGTTGTCGGGGAAGCCATAATCGTTAAATCATAATAAGAATTAGTATTTTATTTGTTTTTAGTTGTTTAAAACTTTTTATTCGCGTTTTTGGTTCTGTGTTTAGGTAGAAATTTGAAAATTTCAGTTTATTTTACTGTTCACGCACTGTTCTAGTAAAAAAAAAAATTATTTCCGATTACACTGATTTTTGTTATTCAAAGGGTTTGGGTCATGGGGAACAAAACTCTCATCCAAGGCGATGAACCAACTCTGTTTTTGTCCAACTTCCATCGTTTTGATCACTTTATCGAATTTTCAAGTATTTTTTGTTTTATTTTTAGTAATTTTTTGTTAATTTTTAGTATGTTTGCATTTGTTATTTGTATCCTTGGGTGTTATCCTACCTTTGTGCAGTTCATCAACAACTATACAACAAAGAATAGAGAGAAAACTAGATGAATTAACATATTGGGTAAGACGATTTGCATGGGAACAGAGGCAAACACACTTTTCTACCACTCTTTGTGGTATATGTTCATCATCTATGCATCCTATAGAGTATTGTCCTCAAAGGTATGATCCATATTCATCAACTTTTGATCTTGGATGGAGGGATGACATAAACAACATATATGAACATGCATGGGGACAACAACCACAACAACAGAATTCAAGAACTGATACTAGTCTTGAAGATTTAGTTAAATAATTTGCAACAAACAGTCTTCAATTTCAACGAGAGAACAGATTCAAGTATACAAGAATTGCAAACACATATTAGTCAGCTTGTTACTAGTCTTAATGAGGTGCAAAGTCAAGGATTTGAACAATTGTCATCTCAACCGATTCAAAACCCAAAAGGTAATATAAGTGCTTTGTTATGTTGGGAACCGAGGAAGAGTTACAGGATCCAGTAAGTTCTTCTGAACCATTTTCTTCAAATCATGCACCAAATCTTGAAGTAAATATGTTAGATTTGTCATCTAATGATTCTTATGATGATTCTATGTGCATTGATTTGCTTTCTGATTTTCCCGATTCTGTTGGAATAGATGATACCATTGATTGCTCTCATTGTTCTCTTGGATCTAATAAATGTCATGTATGTTGTGAAATTGAAGATTACTTGAAATGTGTTCAGAATGAGGAATTTCCTCATTTAGATTCTATTGATTCAATTGATGCTATTGATGTTGATGATTATGTTGATCTTGTTGATTCTATGGATGATGATTATTTTGGACCACATGTTGACAATATTACTGAGATAAAATCCACTATAATTCTTCCATTCATTCAGGAACTACCCACATTAGAGTTTAAACATTTACCAAACATTCTTAATTATGCTTATTTAGAAGACAAAGACAAACCGCCTATTATCATTGATAATAACCTTGAACCCGATCAAGAGAATAAGTTGCTTAAATTGTTACAAAATTATAAGAATATAATTTGGTGGACATATGCAGATATTGTTCATTTTCTAGTTTTCCATGAGATACTTGCACATTCTAGTAAACATCAAGTTAATAAGTTGAGGGGGAAATCTAAATTTTGGTTTTGGGATGATTCATACATGTGGCGTATATGTAATGATCACGTAATTAAGAAATGTCTTCCTATTCATGAATTTCCTTCTCTTTTAAAATTATGTCATATACTTTCATGTGGTGGTCATTTTGGTACTCAGAGTATTTTGAGGAAAATATAGCAGCTTATGAAAATTCAAGAATCCACAAGGAAAGAAATTTTATGAAGGTTTTCAAGAGCATACAGCGGAGGAGCTCCAACTTCAATCCACCTCCTACATCCGATACCACCAGGCTGTTTCTTTTCCCTTCTCTTGTTTTATTTTGTCTTTTATCTATATATTTGTTTTACATTGAGGACAATGTTGCATTCAAGTGTGGGGGGAGGAACATTTTTATTATGCTTTTTTTGTCTTTTTTTTTTATTCTATAAAAAAGAATTTTCTTTGGGTTTTGTTTTTCTTATTTCTTTTTATTTTTTTTTATTTTCTCAAATTTTTAAATATTTTCAAACTTTTAGCTTACCCGAGAAGATATATTGATGAGTGATTATGAATTTTGATTTACTCTGCCTATGATATTTGCTAATTATTAGAATGCTAAGATCTTGAGGGTTGATCTGGTTAAATTTGTTGACGCTTGATACTAGCTTGATTATAGGAAATCTCCGATTATTTGCGCACATCTAGTTCTGATGAGTTGTTTGATTGATGGATCACTCTTGAAACACTTAGTTGATGGTATTAGATCATTTGGGGTTTGTGATGACTGTCGTAGTTGCTTGGATGAATTTTGAGAAAAAAATGCCACCAATATAAATTGATTTTAATAAAGAAAAGAAAATTTGATTTGACTACTTGAGAATCACTTCTGATGGGAACTTAATGCCCGGTACCCTAAGGTCCTTGTGATCCGGGAGCTGCCGGAGTGGAACTCGCTACATGGGTAGTTCAAATTGAAGGTAAAACAACATCCACTGGACTAAATAATAATAAGGTTAGTCTGCTGAGTATTCTTGATTACTTGAGAACTACTTGAAGGGAACTTAATGGCTGGTACCCAAAGGTCCTAGTGATCGGGAGTTGCCGAAGTGGAACTCGCTACATGGATAATTTAAGTTAATCTGTGAAAGTAGACGAAACCATAAAAATTGATTATGACTACTAACTAAAAGTGGCACCAAACTTGAGATTCTGAAGGGTGATTGTGATTAGTTGTTATGAATTCTGATTGATTGAGTTACTGTTATATTAAGTTGTTGAGAGGGGAAGTCTGTTGATTGAATGATCAGTCAAAATTGGAACACACACTACACCTCGGGGAAATTTTATGATTAAGCGAGTATTGAATGGATATGAGTTTTTCTAGATTGACTTCTTTTTATTTATACATGAAGATAATTGATGAGGCATCTATGAGTATTTTCCTTCTTTACATATTATGTTCTCGAAGGATAGACTCATTGAATAGTAATCTAAATCCTTTTCACAAAAACTATGTTTAGTAGATTACTTGAGGACAAGCATGATTTAAGTGTGGGGGAAGTTGATAAGTTATAAAATTTCATAATTATTATATTTAATTCCCTTACATTTTGATTAGATATTGGGCTAATTTGTGGAATTTATGTTTGTTTTGATGATAGTGGTGGAAAGTCAAAGATTAAGCAGAATTTGGCTAAAAGACTTATTTTTAGTCATCAATTATTACGAAGACATCTTTCAAAGGAAGAATTAAAATTTGAACGGATGAATATCAACAATTCCCAAGATATTTGAAGATAAATTCAAATTATCTTATCTTTATTATTATTTTGTTAGTTATCGAGAGAAAGATAATTATCTCCTATTTTAATTAGGATTTTATTTATTTATTATTATTCTATTAGAATTCGATGAGAAGTTAGTAAGAAGTTATTATTCTATTAGGATTCTCGAGAAGTTAGGAAAAACTTTATAAATAGGCCTGCTCTACATTCTTATTTTAACTAAGTTTTCAAGATTTAGAAAGAGAAGAGAGATGGAGACCGCAATGGCTGCCTAAGCTTCGATTCACCTGGGGAATGATTCCAAGACAAGTTTGAGTTCATGATCTACACAAATTCCGGGTTTTTAAGCTAATTTCCAATTTTGAATTCATTAATTTTAACAATTCAATATTTAGATCGCGTGATTGAATATTGATGAGGTTTTACTTAATTCTTTTGATGCTTTTTGATTGAATTGAGTTGGAATTTTATTATTCATGATTGAATTTAATTTTGGACAATTTTGTGGCTTCACGAATTGCCTTGATATTATCACGGGTCTTAGGTTAAACTTGAATTTATTGATTAGGCGCTTGTCTTAGGATATACTTTTGTTGTTTAATCTAATTCTAACGGCTTCGTTAGTAGGTGATACGAATACTAATTTGGGCTTCCATTTAGTAGTCAATCAAGGAATTAGTTTTGAAATATGGAAATTCATTAAGGAACGAAGACTGAAATATTTAAATCGATACTTGCTTTTTTCTTATTAGTTAATTGTTTTCTACAATTTCATAATCTAAAAATCCCTCTTTTATTGTTCTCTATTCTCTTATTAATTGATTTCGATTAGGTTTCTTGGGGAAACGACTCGATGAACACCCTAAACCTGCTCATTGATTTAATTAAATTAATCTTGGCCGATTTGACGACAATCATGTAATTCTAAAACCCTACCATTAACCCTAGGATAAGAATCAATTCATGAGATTGTTGCTAGAACATAAATAGAATTGAAACAAATATGGTTTAGGATTCTTAATTAGTTCGATGATTCAATTAGAATGACCATATTTGAAGATGTAGCTTTAAGCGAGATCTAAGGAAATTATGATTAATATTAACTTCCTGGTCGTGCCCGAGTTATCTAATGTGATTACGTCAACGTTGCAAGTAATCCTAAACCTTCGTAGATTAGTTATTATGTCGTCAATTTAATAAGTTAATCTTAAGATTTACATTGATTACTAATTGGAGATTATTAGGCTGCCTAACCTCATTATGGTCGATGCAAGTTATTACACCTAATCCGGCAATTCATTAATTCTCCTATGGTCGGGTCTCCTTAATAAACCGTCAATTAATTAATTATTCCAATTATATGCTCCACTAGATGCAAACCTATATGTCATGGCATAAATTAAATAAGAAACTAAGTTGAAAGCATAAAGCAATAATAATCACAATGATAATCACTAACAGTATCCTTCCCGGGAAATTAATAAAAGCTCTAATTGTATCATTAATAATAAAAGAATCCCATGAGAGAGAGATAGAGTAAATAAAGTGAAAAATAATAAACTTGAGAAGAGGGAAAAGAAAAGTTGTCGTCTGGTTGTCACTACTTCAACGGTGGGACTTGACCTCCGATTCTTCTCGAACCCTACCAGCCTTCCTCTTTGTCTTGCCCACGAAATCTTCTAGAATCACACCTCTCAACTAAGCTATAGAGCTCTCCCTTATGGTGGAGGCTCAAACCCTAAAGCTCGGGAGAAAAATATAATAACTAGAAAATATTTAACTATGAGGATAATTTCCGAGAATCTACCGAAGTAGAGACTCGAACTCCCTCAAATTCTCTGCATTCTGCACTCTTTGGTGTGTTGGTGGTTGGTGGTAAAGGCTTGGCTGCTGCCTCTATTTATAGGAGTAGAAAAGGAGCTGAAAACAGTAAAAATTCGATGGGGACGAGAAATCTGTCTTCAACACGGGTGCAACACGGGCAGGAACACGCCCGTGCCGTGTGTCTTCAACACGGGCAGCAACATGCCCGTGCCGAACTATTTTCCAAAAATTACACTTTTTGTCTATGATTTCTTCATTTCTTCAATTTCAGTCCTGAAACATCCAAAAAGAGAAAACAGAGCAAATTTGCGTAATTTCCATTTCATTAAGTCTAATTAGACTTTAAATTAAATATAATTACACCTTAAAAACACGATATAAATCGGCACATCACACATCAATATCACCCTTCTTTTGAAATTCATGAGTAAAGAAAAATTTGGGTGAAATGTGTTTTGTTACCCTCCTTTCAATTGAGCTATACAAGCTACATTATCTTCACGTAGAGGAATTTGAATCTCTCTTCTGCGAGATAAACCACAACTCTCTCTAATATAATGTATTATTAATCTCAACCATACACATTTTTGACTTGGTTCATGAATGGCTATTATCTCAACATCATTAGAAGAAGTTGCTACTATAGTTTGCTTTGTATAGCGCCATGATATAGCAGTATTGTCATATGTAAATAAATAGCTAGTTTGAAAAGTTTCCTTATGCGGATCGGAAAGATAATCGGCATCCGCATACCCAATTAACTTTGGATCATTTTTATTTGAATAAAATAATCCGAGATCAATAGTTTCTTAGAGGTATCTAAGGATATGTTTAACACCATTCCAATGTTGTCGTGTTGGTGAAGAACTAAATCTTGCTAATAGATTTATAATAAATGCTATATTAGGTCGGGTCTTATTTGAAAGATACATTAATGCACCAATAGCACTTAAATATGGTACTTTAGGACCAATTAGTTCTTCATCATTTTATCGAGGTCAAAAATTATTTTTATTTACATCCATTGACCTCACAACCATTGGAATACTTAATGGATGTGCTTTATCCATGAAAAATCAATTCAAAAATAGTTGTATATGTTGATTGATGAAAAAAAAATATCATCTTTCACATGTTCAATTTGAAGCCCAATACAAAACTTGGTTTTTCCAAAGTATTTAACTTCAAATTCTAGCTTCAAATAATCTATAGCTTTTCGATGCTTTTCCGGAGTTTGAATGAGATTAATATCGTCAACATATATAGCAAAAATCACAAAACCAAAATATGATTTCTTAATAAATATGCATGGATAGATTTGGTGATTTTTATTTCCTGAATTTAATAAGAGTTCATTAAGGCGATTGTAAAACTTGCGTCCAGATTACTGAAGCCCATATAATAATTTTTGTAATTTTACAGAATAATTCTCATGAGAGCCATTAGAAGCCTTTGGTAATTTTAATCCTTTAGGGATTTTCATATAAATTTCATTTTCAAGGCTTTTACATAGATAAGCTGTAACAACATCCATTAGATGCATGTCCACCTTTTTCATGAATTTCCAAACTTATAAGATATCGAGTGTAATAGCATGAATAACAGGTGAATTAAGTTTGATCATAATCAATTCTTGACTTTTGCGAAAAGGCTTGTGCGACAAGTCGTGCTTTATATGTCACGACTTCATTATTTTCATATCGTTTTCGCAAAAACACCCATTTATAACCAACGGGTTTCACACCATTTGGCGTTTGGACTACATGTCCTAAAACTTCTTGCTTTGCAAGAGAATTTAACTCCGATTGAATCACATCTTTCCATTGAGGCAATCAATTCTATGCCGACATTCTTCAACTGATGAAGGATCTAAATCCTCATTATCCTTGAAAATATCAAGGGCTACATTATATACAAAAGCATTATCAATAATAATTTTCCTTCGATCCGAACTTGTATAATTAATAGAGATTTCTAAATTCTCTTCATCATTTGTGGTTGGAATCTTTTCATCAGTTGTCCCTTGGTTTTCATTTTATATTTCTTCAATATGATCTTCTAGATCATTTAATCATCTTTTCTTTCGAGGAATTTTATCTTTAGAACCAAAGGGTAGGCCACGCTTCCGGCGTGTTTTTGACTCAACAGCTATAAGATTTACTTTTCGTCCTTCAGGGACTTCTAATTGTATCGGAGCATCTATAGCTAGAATATGCGATTTAGTGAGTCTTCTAGAGTCAACTAACGAATCGATAGTTGATTTGCAATATGTTGCAAATGAATTATCTTTTGAACTTATAGTTTACTTAGATTTGTGCGTGGATCTAAATTACTCAAAGATCTTTTCTACGCAAGTTTAGTTTTATGCCATTTATTCTATCCCCCTAAATTAGGAAACAAATTTTCATC
Source organism: Cynanchum wilfordii (assembly GCA_025388415.1). Lineage (NCBI taxonomy): Eukaryota > Viridiplantae > Streptophyta > Magnoliopsida > Gentianales > Apocynaceae > Cynanchum > Cynanchum wilfordii. Next base: position 17,491 of record JAHSUH010002364.1, read on the forward strand.
AAAATGGCAAGTAGCAAATCTTGCTGTAAAAACATCCCGTGCCAATGGTTCAAGATACCTTATAATAGACGGGGAGTCATATCTAACATATATCCTCAATCCTTTTGGAGGACCCATCTTTGTTCGTTGGTTTGGTTTAATTGGAACATATACAATATACCCAAAAGTTCTCAAATATGAAATATTAGGCTCTAAACCAAAAGCCAACTGTAATGGGGAAAATTTATGATTACTCGATGGCCTTAAACACACAAGTACTGCAAAATGCAAAATAGCATGCCCCCAAGCTGTTGTAGGGAGATTTTTTTTCATCAATAATGGTCTAGCAATTAATTGTAGCCTTTTGATAAATCATTCAGCCAGACCATTTTGTGTGTGAACATGAGCTACAAGATGTTCCACAATTATTCCAATCGACATGTAATAAGAATCAAATGCATGCGAAGAAAATTCATCGGCATTGTCTAGACGGATTCGTTTATTAGGATAATCAGGAAATTGTGCTCCCAAGTAAATTATTTGGGCAAGTAATCTGGCAAACACTAGGTTGCGATTAAATAATAAACAAACATGCGACCATCGGGTCGATGCATTAATCAAAACCATAATATATAGAAAATGCCCACATGGTGGACTAATCGGTCCACATATATCTCCATGAATCCTTTATAGAAATGTAGACCTTTCAGCTCCTACTTTTAATGGTGATGGTCTTATAATCAATTTCCCTTTGAAACATGTAGCACATAAAAGCTTATCACAGTCAAAATCCTATGATTTATCAAACAATAACCGTGTGTCGTCTCAATAATTTTTCGCATCATAATTGATCCGGGATGACCCAAATGATCATGCAAAATTTTAAAAGTAACGAGATTAGTAAACTTCTGATTTACTAAATGATACGCCTCAATAGCATTAATTTTAGCATAATATAGGCTAGATGATAGAGATGGTAGTTTTTCCAACAAATGCTTATTTTCGGAGGTCATTTTAGTAATATCCAAATTTATTTACCAGTGCACGGTGTATTAACTAATGAAAGTAATAATAATAATAAACCAAGAATATATAAATAAGAGAAAAAATCATATAGCAATTAATTTAGAAAGATCTCACAAATATTGAAGAACCGAAACTTCAATTAACCTCAATCAAACAATTGATTTAGCTGTTCATTCTTCGAAGTAGCGTTGTCTAAAAATAAAGATAATTCCTAAAACTATTTTCTGCGTTGTGTTCTTTTTGGAAGTCAAAAGGCTCTTATTTAAAATATTTTAAAACTCAACTAATCTCTCTTTATTTTTCTCTCTTCTTAAAATAAATAAAAATAATAAAAAATAAAATAAAACACTAGACTACTTCTTCTCCTTCTGCAAGATTATGGGAGAAAAAATAGAAAATCCCTAACATCCCTAACAACAATCTTCAATTCAAATTTCACTCCAATTACCCACAATTATCTCAAGAATGATATCTATCACCCGATCAATACCAGACTTCGGGATTACATCCTCCGATAAAGAATTTCTTTGACGTTAGCCGCCTTTCACGATGGGGATGGAGGAAGTGTGGTCGTGAAATTCCCCTTCCTTGGACCCTTTCTTCAAACCCTTCCGGTAATCAACCTTTCCTAGATTCACCTACGCAAACAACATCCGCTCTGTTTGCTTCTCTCGGAACGCTTAAGAAATTTTGTCCGCTTCTCTAAAATAATTTAAGTGTATTTTTATCAAAAGATCAAAATATCTAATAATTTCCTTTTTATAAATAATAATTAAAGAAAATTCTTTATTTTAGTCTCATAATTATTTTACTTTTCCAAATTTGATTTTGACAATTTTAAATTTTATAGAACTCAATTGTCTAACTATTTTAGTTTTTCTACTTAATTAAAGAAGTGTATATATGCATTTTTTCCCCGATAATTTTAGTCTAGTAAAAATGTACATATCTAACTATTTGAGAGCATTTTCAGTAGTCTACTTATTAGTATATACTTTGCATTTCACTTTGTAATTATAATTAGTGAAGCTAAAATACATAAAATTCAAAATAAATTTTATTTTAAGAAGTAATAATTTTTAAATATTTGTATGCATAATATAAAACAACTTTGAAGTACATAGAAAATAATTATTTTATTTATTATTATAATCCTTCACAGAGCCTTTCAAGTGAAAGCATATTTTTCATATAGCATTTGTACACAAGCATTGTCCATTAACACATCGAATAGTGAAGCCAGGGCTGCATGCAAAACCCGTACAATCCCCAACAGTTGAACAACTCCTACCTACCTGGGATAAAACTACTGAAGATTGCAAACCTATTACCATAGGAAAAAAAAGAATCAATTAGTATTTATAATAATTAATAATTACAAAATTAAAAAATATATATCCTATTTATTCGACTAATTTAGTTTTGGTCTTAATTGCATCTGAATATTTCGAATCTTGTTGGAAGAAAGATTTCACTATAACTTTTACATGACCCTTACAGTTAGAGTCGAACCAAAGACCTTGTATAGTATGTATAATATGTATTATATACACTAATCGATTAGCAATTGAGTCAAAGACTTTAATAATATATATATATATATATATATATATATATATATATATATATATATAAGAACTTCAATGGTAGAGAAATGTAACAAATTCATTTGGAAAGGGAACAAAAGAATTAAAAGAGAAGAATTATTAACAAAGAATGATAAGCATGATTGAAACAATGAGAATGAAGCCCAATGAAGCCTTTGCCATATCTTGTTATTTTTCTGTAAAAGATGATATAAACAAATATTTGAATCTTATAATTTGAAGAAACTTGTTAAAAATGTAATAGAATGAACACCTATATATCGCTAAAAAAATAATAGCATTATGATAGAAATTTACACGTATTTGGATAAGTATTAAATTTTTTTTTTACATATTTCATCCAAAAAATTATTGTAATATTATCCGTTTAGTAGAATTTTTTTTCTTATTCTTTAACCATTAGATGAAACTTAATACATTTTACAGTTGTATTTTTGTTTCTATTTAAATAAGATAGATATAAATAGTTAACATATTTAAAAGATTAGGTTATTGATAATGATCTACTTACCCTATTGTTGTATGGTAAATTTTTCAATTAATTAGAATTTGTTCTTTGATAACGCTAAATTTGATAATGTTTTGGAAGGGTATTTGTGCATAATTGTTGAGGTTTATTAGAGTAAATTGAGATAAATATGTTAATTGTGTACTTAATTGTGATAATTTTGTTTTCGGGAAGTTTGTGGAGTTAATTGATCAAAATATGCAATTTCCGGAATGATATACACATCCAGTCCATGAACACTCGCTCGGATGAAGAACACGGCCAGAAAGACGGCTGAACACGCCCTGTCAAGCAATAGAACACGTGCTCAATGTATGAACTCGCCCAGCAAGAAGGCGGAACACGGGCTCGGTGTATGAACATGCACAGCAGGAAGGCGGAACACGTGCTCGGTGATAAACCCGTCACCGAGCCCGTGTTACTTATACCACCGAGCCCGTGTTGATGCCCTGTTACGAGTTTTCGAGAGAATTCTTTGTAAAATTACGATTTTACCCCTGTTTAAGTTATCTATAGATTATAGGATTTTTACCATTATTTAGAGGTTGGCTTTTAGAATGGACGATTTCTTGTTTATACTTAGATTATCATTTAGAGCATTGTTGGTTAGGCTTTGAGATTAGATCTATAATTTGTAATTTCCATTTCTCTTGAGATCTTTCTCTACATTGTTGTAGTTGTAAGAGTCTATTGGGAGTCTTTGTGTGAAGTTGCCTGGAATCGTAAGGAATTTTCTTGAAGTTTTGCAAGAGAGGATTCAACTATCTCAACTTGAAGATTTGAAGCAGAACAAGAAGATTTACAAGGAGGGAGTTGAGAAGGTTTCTCTACTTCTATTACTTTTTGTAATTTCTATCTTGTATCTAGCTACCAACCTTAGGAACTCTTCTCTCTACTTTTCTTTTAGGTAGAAATGGTTGGTATTATTCTACAATTACTTTGGGCAAATTATGGTTTTCATGGATGATTGTAGTAGTGTTATTAATTTCAATTGCAATTTCATTCATAGCTTTGGATCTGAATTTTATCTTGAGTATTGAGCTTTGTTTTGAGGCTGTAGTTCCGGATTAACACTAATTGTTAGGCTGGAACTAGGTCAACAATTAGTGCCAAGTTGATTCGATTAGATTTCCTTTTGATGGACCGGAACTAGAATGATTGATGGGAGATTTGATCTTGTCAACATTCAAGTGTTCTTAATCTAGGAATTTCTTGCCACGATCCGTATGGAAGAAATTCTACTTTAGACTTGAATTTGGTGAGATTATGATAGTTAATTCATGATTAATCTTGCCCCTAGTAGTTTGTATCCTTCATTTCACCTATGATTTTCCCTTGAGTTTCTTCCATCCATATTACTTGTTTTCCATCTACTTTACATTGTTCATTTACTTTGCTTTCTAGGAATTAGAATTCAATCTTATCATTCTTGATAAAGGTTGGATTACTTGATGATTGATTCATACTTCCAAATCATATTCATAATTGATTTAATCATATTTTCCACACTAGAAATTAATAGACGTCTTGTGGAAAATGATTTTATAAATATTAAAATCTGAATACTACCTTATTTACTAAACTATTTCGATAGGTGCTCTGCCTAGTTGAGTTTATTTTATTAGTGACAATCTTATTTTAATCTTGAGAATTCCTATTATTTTTAGTATTATTTATTCGATTATTTATATTATTTTTTTATATAATAAATTCACATCATTCTTTAATATTTTTTTCTTTAATTATAGTATTATCTTTATTTCCTACATTAAAGTATCTTACTTTATAAAAATCTAACCAAAAAAACTTTAACTTTGAAAAAAAAAAGAAAAATCTAACCTCACACAATTCCTTTAAATTAAATAAAAAAGATTGTTTATGAAAAATGTAATAGTTTAGTTGGTTTGGATTCCTTTACTTAGGTGTCTCACATGGCTTGCCAAACGATGAACTTGAGTTTGACGGATGACAGAGACGGCTTTACGTCACAATTTCAGCTATATAGAAATAAAATTATAAGAATCATATTATTATTAATCTATTCTAAAGAATTGAAAAATTATAGTTATTTATTAAATACTAAATCTGATATAAATTAGTAAAGTAATATTTAATTCAATATTTAATTTAATAAATGGCTAACGTTTCACATATTCTTAATCTTTTGACCTTTTTGTTTTAATTTTGAAATCTTTTTATAAGAGAATTTTGAAATTTTTATCAAGTCCATAATGAATTAGATGATTTGATGTGTGTCGAACTCACCAAAAAGAATATCATATTATTAAAAACTATAAAAACTGTAGTATTTGACAAATAGGGTCGATCCACAGAGATTGGGTATAAATTTAATTATTTAAATGTATATAAAATAAAAAAGGGGTTTATGGATTTGTTCTACTGAATAAAATATACAAATGCAAGAATAACTCAAATAAATAATTAAAAGAATTCAATAAAATGGATATGCAATTAAGGTAATTTTTCAGTAACAGTTCAACCTAATTTGATCATTGATAAAAACTATTTTCTGCGTTGTGTTCTTTTTGGAAGCCGAAAGGCTCTTATTTAAAATAATTTTAAACTCAACTAATCTCTCCGTATTTTTCACTCTTCTTAAAATAAATAAAAATAATAAAATAAATAAAATAAAATAAAACAAAAGATTAGACTACTTCTTCTCCTTCTGCGCAGGATTATGGAAGAAAAAATAGAAAATCCCTAACATCCCTAATTCCTTTACTTAGGTGTCTCACCTGGCTTGCCAAGTGATGGACTTGAGTTTGACGGATACCAGAGACGGCTTTACGTCACAATTTCAGCTATATGTTGTACTATTGAGAGTCTCCTCCCACATATCCCTCCTAAATTAGTCGATAAGGATACCGACTTAAAAAAAAAAAAAAAAGATGGTATAACTTTCTTAATCTTTTGACCTTTTTTTTTTTAATTTTGAAATCTTTTTATAAGAGAATTTTGAAATTTTTATCAAGTCCATAATGAATTATATGATTTGATGTGTGTCGAAATCACCAAAAATAATATCCTATTATTAAAAACTACAAAAGGGGTTTATGGATTTGTTCTACTGAATAAAATATACAAATGCAAGAATAACTCAAATAAATAATTAAAAGTATTCAATAAAATGGATATGCAATTAAGGTAATTTTTCAGTAACAGTTCAACCTAATTTGATCATTGATAAAACACAATCTCGTTTCTGTGCACTTTGGTATTAATTTGTTAATACACCGTGCACTGGTATTAATTTGTCATCGTAGTGATCTGTCAAATTTCACTCCAATTACCCACAATTATCTCAAGAATGATATCTATCACCCGATCAATACCAGCTTCGAGATTACATCCTCCGATGAAAAATTTCTTTGACGTTGGCCGCCTTTCACTATGGAGATAGAGGAAGCGTGGTCGTGAAGTTCCCCTTCCTTGGACCCTTTCTTCAAACCCTTCCGGTAATCAACCTTTTCTAGATTCACCTACGCAAAGAACATACGCTCTGTTTCCTTCTCTCGGAACCCATAAGAAATTTTGTCCGCTTCCCTAAAATAATTTAAGTGTATTTTTATCAATAGATCAAAATATCTAATAATTTCCTTTTTTATAAATAATAGGTAAAGAAAATTCTTTATTTTAGTCTCATAATTATTTTACTTTTCCAAATTTGATTTTGACAATTTTAAATTTTATAGAACTCAATTGTCTAACTATTTTATTTTTACTACTTAATTAAAGAAGTGTATATATGCATTTTTTCCCCGATAATTTTAGTCTAGTAAAAATGTACATATCTAACTATTTGAGAGCATTTTCATTAGTCTACTTATTAGTATATACTTTGCATTTCACTTTGTAATTATAATTAGTGAAGCTAAAATACATAAAATACAAAATAAATTTTATTTTTAAGAAGTAATAAATTTTAAATATTTGTATGCATAATATAAAACAACTTTGAAGTACATAGAAAATAATTATTTTATTTATTATTATAATCCTTCACAGAGCTTTTCAAGTGAAAGCATATTTTTCATATAGCATTTGTACACAAGCATTGTCCATTAACACATCGAATAGTGAAGCCAGGGCTGCATGCAAAACCCGTACAATCCCCAACAGTTGTACAACTCCTACCAACCTGGGATAAAACTACTGAAGATTGCAAACCTATTACCAGGGGAAAAAAAAGAATCAATTAGTATTTATAATAAATAATAATTACAACATTAAAAAATATATATCTTATTTATTCTGACTAATTTAGATTTGGTCTTAATTGCATCCGAATATTTCGAATCTTGTTGGAAGGAAGATTTCACTATAACTTTTACATGACCCATACAGTTAGAGTGGAACCAAAGACCTTGTATAATATGTTTAATATATAAGAACTTCAATGTGGAATGGGAACAAAAGAATTAAAAGAGAAGAATTACTAACAAAGAATGATAAGCATGATTGAAACAATGAGAATGAAGCCCAATGAAGCCTTTGCCATATCTTGTTATTTTTCTGTAAAAGATGATATAAACAAATATTTGAATCTATTGATTTGAAGAAACTTGTGAAAAATGTAATAGAAAGAACACCTATATATAGCTAAAAAAATAATAGCATTATGATAGAAATTTACACGTATTTGGATAAGTTTTAATTTTTTTTTTCATATTTCATCCAAAATATTATTGTAATATTATCCTTTTAGTAGATTTATTGTTTTCTTATTCTTTAACAATTAGATGAAACTTAATACATTTTACAGTTGTATTTTTGTTTCTATTTAAATAAGATAGATATAAATAGTTAACATATTTAAAAGATTAGGTTATTGATAATGATCTACTTACTCCATTGTTGAATGGTAAATTTTCCAATAAATTAGAATTTGTTCTTTAATATTTTTTTCTTTAATTATAGTATTATCCTTCTTTCCTACATTTAAGTATCTTACTTTATAAAAATCTAACCAAAAAACTTTAACTTTGAAAAAAAACAAGAAAAAAAAAAAATCTAACCTCGCACAATTCCTTGAAATTAAATAAAAAAGATTGTATATGAAAAATGTAATAGTTTAGTTGGTTTGGTTTCCTTTACTTAGGTGTCTCACCTGACTTGCCAAGTGATGGACTTGAGTTTGACGGATGCAGAGACGGTTTTACGTCACAATTTCAGCTATATGTTGTAGTATTGAGAGTCTCCTCCCACATATCCCTCCTAAATTAGTCGATAAGGATACCGACTAAAAAAAAAAAAAATAGATGGTATAACTTTCAATCCTCGCCCCCCATTCATGTTCTTGAATATATGTAATATTTATATAGAAATAAAATTATAAAAATCATATTATTATTAATCTATTCTAAAAAATTGAAAAATTATAGTTATTTATTAAATACTAAATCAGATATAAATTAGTAAAATAATATTTGATTCAATATTTACTTTAATAAATGGCTAATGTTTCACATATTCTTAATCTTTTGACCTTTTTGTTTTAATTTTGAAATTTTTTTATATGAGAATATTGAAATTTTTATCAAGTCCATAATGAATTAGATGATTTGATATGTGTCGAAATCACCAAAAATAATATCCTATAATTGAAAACTACAAAAACTGTAGTATTTGGCAAATAGGGTCGATCCACAGAGATTTGTGTATAAATTTAATTATATAAATGTATATAAAATAAAAATGGGGTTTATGGATTTGTTCTACTGAATAAAATATAAAAATGCAAGAATAACTCAAATAAATAATTAAAAGAATTCAATAAAATGGATATTCAATTGAGGTCATTTTTCAGTAACAGTTCAACTTAATTTGATCATTGATAAAACACAATCTCAATTTTGGCTATCGGATTAATAAATTGTAAATAGTTAAGATGAAATCGTTAACTATTACTAATTAATTGACCATCTTAGAATTAGATCATAAGATTTAATCAACGAATTATTCCAGTAAATAAACATCAAAGAGAGTTTATTTAAACTAGTTCATATATTCCAAGAACAATAATTGAATATGAAAGCATATAAAATCATGTCATATGTCTACTTATATCAAAACGTTCAAACGATAGGTTTTGATTGACAGATCACTACAATGACAAATTAATACCAGTGCCACGTGGTATTAACTAATCAAAGTAATAATAATAATAAACCAGGAAAATATAAATAAGAGAAAAATCAGATAGCAATTAATTTAGAAAGATCTCACAAATATTGAAGAACCGAAACTTCAATTAACCTCAATTAAACAATTGATTTAGCTGTTCATTCTTTAGAAGTAGCGTTGTCTAAAAATAAAGATAATTCCTAAAAACTATTTTCTGTGTTGTGTTCTTTTTGGAAGCCGAAAGGCTCTTATTGAAAATAATTTAAAACTCAACTAATTTCTCCTTATTTTCTCTCTTCTTAAAATAAATAAAAATAATAAAATAAAATAAAATAAAAGACTAGACTACTTCTTCTCCTTCCGGGCGGGATTATGGGAGAAAAAATAGAAAATTCCTAACATCCCTAACATCAATCTTCAATTCAAATTTCACTCCAATTACCCAATATTATCTCAAAAATTATATCTATCACCCGATCAATAGCAGCATTGAGATTACAACCTCCGATGTAGAATTTCTTTGACGTTGGCCGCCTTTCACTATGGAGATGGAGGAAGCGTGGTCGTGAAGTTCCCTTTCTTCAAACCCTTCCGGCAATCAACCTTTCCTAGATTCACCTACGCAAACAACATCCGCTCTGTTTGCTTCTCTAAGAACCCATAAGAAATTTTGTCCACTTCTCTAAAATAATTTAAGTGTATTTTTATGAAAAGATCAAAATATCTAATAATTTCCTTTTTTATAAATAATAATTAAAGAAAATTCTTTATTTTAGTTTCATAATTATTTTTCTTTTCCAAATTTGATTTTGACAATTTTAAATTTCATAGAACTCAATTGTCTAACTATTTTAGTTTTTCTACTTAATTAAAGAAGTGTATATATGCATTTATTTCCCCATTGTTATAGTCTAGTAAAAATGTACATATCTAACTATTTGAGAGCATTTTCATTAGTCTACTTATTAGTATATACTTTGCATTTCACTTTGTAATTATAATTAGTGAAGCTAAAATACATAAAATACAAAATAAATTTTATTTTTAAGAAGTAATAAATTTTAAATATTTGTATGCATAATATAAAACAACTTTGAAGTACATAGAAAATAATTATTTTATTTATTATTATAATCCTTCACAGAGCTTTTCAAGTGAAAGCATATTTTTCATATAGCATTTGTACACAAGCATTGTCCATTAACACATCGAATAGTGAAGCCAGGGCTGCATGCAAAACCCGTACAATCCCCAACAGTTGTACAACTCCTACCAACCTGGGATAAAACTACTGAAGATTGCAAACCTATTACCAGGGGGAAAAAAAGAATCAATTAGTATTTATAATAAATAATAATTACAACATTAAAAAATATATATCTTATTTATTCGACTAATTTAGATTTGGTCTTAATTGCATCCGAATATTTCGAATCTTGTTGGAAGGAAGATTTCACTATAACTTTTACATGACCCATACAGTTAGAGTGGAACCAAAGACCTTGTATAATATGTTTAATATATAAGAACTTCAATGTGGAATGGGAACAAAAGAATTAAAAGAGAAGAATTACTAACAAAGAATGATAAGCATGATTGAAACAATGAGAATGAAGCCCAATGAAGCCTTTGCCATATCTTGTTATTTTCTGTAAAAGATGATATAAACAAATATTTGAATCTATTGATTTGAAGAAACTTGTGAAAAATGTAATAGAAAGAACACCTATATATAGCTAAAAAAATAATAGCATTATGATAGAAATTTACACGTATTTGGATAAGTTTTAATTTTTTTTTCATATTTCATCCAAAAAATTATTGTAATATTATCCTTTTAGTAGATTTTTTTTTTCTTATTCTTTAACAATTAGATGAAACTTAATACATTTTACAGTTGTATTTTTGTTTCTATTTAAATAAGATAGATATAAATAGTTAACATATTTAAAAGATTAGGTTATTGATAATGATCTACTTACTCCATTGTTGTATGGTAAATTTTCCAATAAATTAGAATTTGTTCTTTAATATTTTTTTCTTTAATTATAGTATTATCTTTCTTTCCTACATTTAAGTATCTTACTTTATAAAAATCTAACCAAAAAACTTTAACTTTGAAAAAAAAAGAAAAAAAAAAATCTAACCTCGCACAATTCCTTGAAATTAAATAAAAACGATTGTATATGAAAAATGTAATAGTTTAGTTGGTTTGGTTTCCTTTACTTAGGTGTCTCACCTGACTTGCCAAGTGATGGACTTGAGTTTGACGGATGCCAGAGACGGTTTTACGTCACAATTTCAGCTATATGTTGTAGTATTGAGAGTCTCCTCCCACATATCCCTCCTAAATTAGTCGATAAGGATACCGACTAAAAAAAAAAAAAATTGATGGTATAACTTTCAATCCTCGCCCCCCATTCATGTTCTTGAATATATGTAATATTTATATAGAAATAAAATTATAAAAATCATATTATTATTAATCTATTCAAAAAAATTGAAAAATTATAGTTATTTATTAAATACTAAATCAGATACAAATTAGTAAAATAATATTTGATTCAATATTTACTTTAATAAATGGCTAATGTTTCACATATTCTTAATCTTTTGACCTTTTTGTTTTAATTTTGAAATCTTTTTATAAGAGAATATTGAAATTTTTATCAAGTCCATAATGAATTAGATGATTTGATGTCTGTGGAAATCACCAAAAATAATATCCTATAATTGAAAACTACAAAAACCGTAGTATTTGGCAAATAGGGTCGATCCACAGAGATTGGGTATAAATTTAATTATATAAATGTATATAAAATAAAAAAGGGGTTTATGGATTTGTTCTACTGAATAAAATATAAAAATGCAAGAATAACTCAAATAAATAATTAAAAGAATTCAATAAAATGGATATTCAATTGAGGTCATTTTTCAGAAATGATTCAACTTAATTTGATCATTGATAAAACACAATCTCAATTTTGGCTATCGATTAATAAATTGTAAATAGTTAAGATGAAATCGTTAACTATTACTAATTAATTGACCATCTTAGAATTAGATCATAAGATTTAATCAACGAATTATTCCAAGAAATAAACATCAAAGAAAGTTTATTTAAACTAGTTCATATATTCCAATAACAATAATTGAATATGAAAGCATATAAAATCATGTCATATGTCTACTTATATCAAAACGTTCAAACGATAGGTTTTGATTTGAGATCACTACAATGACAAATTAATACACCGGCACAGTGTATTATCTAATCAAAGTAATAATAATAATAAACCAGGAAAATTTAAATAAGAGAAAAATCAGATAGCAATTAATTTAGAAAGATCTCACAAATATTGAAGAACCGAAACTTCAATTAACCTCAATGAAACAATTGATTTAGCTGTTCATTCTTTAGAAGTAGCGTTGTCTAAAAATAAAGATAATTCCTAAAAACTATTTTACGCGTTGTGTGTTCTTTTTGGAAGCCGAAAGGCTCTTATTTAAAATAATTTAAAACTCAACTAATTTCTCCTTATTTTCTCTCTTCTTAAAATAAATAAAAATAATAAAATAAAATAAAATAAAATAAAATAAAAGACTAGACTACTTCTTCTCCTTCTGGGCAGGATTATGGGAGAAAAAATAGAAAATTCCTAACATCCCTAACATCAATCTTCAATTCAAATTTCACTCCAATTACCCACAATTATCTCAAGAATGATATCTATCACCCGATCAATAGCAGCATTGAGATTACAACCTCCGATGTAGAATTTCTTTGACGTTGGCCGCCTTTCACTATGGAGATGGAGGAAGCGTGGTCGTGAAGTTCCCTTTCTTCAAACCCTTCCGGCAATCAACCTTTCCTAGATTCACCTACGCAAACAACATCCGCTCTGTTTGCTTCTCTCGGAACCCATAAGAAATTTTGTCCACTTCTCTAAAATAATTTAAGTGTATTTTTATGAAAAGATCAAAATATCTAATAATTTCCTTTTTTATAAATAATAATTAAAGAAAATTCTTTATTTTAGTTTCATAATTATTTTTCTTTTCCAAATTTGATTTTGACAATTTTAAATTTCATAGAACTCAATTGTCTAACTATTTTAGTTTTTCTACTTAATTAAAGAAGTGTATATATGCATTTATTTCCCCATAGTTATAGTCTAGTAAAAATGTACATATCTAACTATTTGAGAGCATTTTCATTAGTCTACTTATTAGTATATACTTTGCATTTCACTTTGTAATTATAATTAGTGAAGCTAAAATACATAAAATACAAAATAAATTTTTTTTTAAGAAGTAATAAATTTTAAATATTTGTATGCATAATATAAAACAACTTTGAAGTACATAGAAAATAATTATTTCATTTATTATTTTAATCCTTCACAGAGCTTTTCAAATGAAAGCATATTTTTCATATAGCATTTCTACACAAGCATTGTCCATTAACATGCAGGGGGCCGATGCTGCGAATTTTTGGACAACTAACTCGGTTGATGACTGGCTCAGTTTGAACCTCTCTAGGTTGATGGAACGAAAGACAAATCAGCTTTACTGGAAATATATATTTCGGCAGACTATCCACGAGTTGTGGTACGCTAGGAATCAAACGGTCCACCAATCTAGTAGATGGCCGGGTTTTGCCTGTTTTGTTAGGCGCATTTTGTATAGAGTGATTGAATTACTCGTTACTTGTAAACTGGGACAACCCTCTTAATAGGTTGTTGTCTTGTTCTCTCTGTATTTGTTTGATTATTTATAATACCAGATCCCTTTTTCATTGAAAAAAAAAATTGTCCATTAACACATCGAATAGTGAAGCCAGGGTTGCATGCAAAACCCGTACAATCCCCAACAGTTGTACAACTCCTACCAACCTGGGATAAAACTACTCAAGATTGCAAACCTATTACCAGGGAAAAAAGAAGAATCAATTAGTATTTATAATAATTAATAATTACAAAATTAAAAAATATATATCCTATTTATTCTGACTAATTTAGTTTTGGTCTTAATTGCATCTGAATATTTCGAATCTTGTTGGAAGGAAGATGTCAATATAACTTTTACATGACCCTTACAGTTAGAGTCGAACCAAAGACCTTGTATAATATGTATAATATATACTAATCCATTACCAATTGAGTCAAAGACTTATAATATATATATATAAGAACTTCAATGGTAGAGAAATATAACAAATTCATTTTGAAAGGGAACAAAAGAATTAAAAGAGAAGAATTACTAACAAAGAATGATAAGCATGATTGAAACAATGAGAATGAAGCCCAATGAAGCCTTTGCCATATCTTGTTATTTTTCTGTAAAAGATGATATAAACAAATATTTGAATCTAATAATTTGAGGAAACTTGTAAAAAATATAATAGAAGAACACCTATATATAGCTAAAAAAATAATAGCATTATGATAGAAATTTACGCGTATTTGGATAAGTTTTAATTTTTTTTTTCATATTTTATCCAAAAAATTATTGTAATATTATCCTTTTAGTAGATTTTTTTTTTCTTATTCTTTAACCATTAGATGAAACTTAATGCATTTTACAGTCGTATTTTTGTTTCTATTTAAATAAGATAGATATAAATAGTTAACATATTTAATAGATTAGGTTATTGATAATAATATACTTACTCTATTGTTGTATGGTAAATTTTCCAATAAATTAGAATTTGTTCTTTAATATTTTTTTCTTTAATTATAGTATTATCTTTATTTCCTACATTTAAGTATCTTACTTTATAAAAATCTAACCAAAAACAACTTTAACTTAAAAAAAAAAAAAAAAAAAAATTAAAAAAATGTAATGGTTTAGTTGGTTTGGTTTCTTTTACTTAGGTGTCTCACCTGGCTTGCCAAGTGATGGACTTGAGTTTGACGGATGCCGAGTTGGTTTTACGTCACAATTTCTGCTATATGTTTTAGTATTGAGAGTCTCCTCCCACATATCCCTCCGATATGTATATGAGTTATGTATAATATTAATATAAATAATCGAATAAATAATACTAAAAATAATAGGAATCTTCAAAGTTAAAATAGGTTTGTCACTAATAAAATAACTCAATTAGGCAGAGCACCTATCAAAATAGTTTAGTAAATATAGTTGTATTCAGATTTTAAATTTATAAAAATCGTTTTTCCCTAGGACTTCTATTAAATTCTATTGTGGAAAATATAATCAAACTAATTATGAATATGATTTGTGAATAAGGATCATTCAACAAGTAAACCAACCAATATCAAGAATGATAAGATTGATTTCTAAATCTAGAAAGCAAATTAAAAGCACGTAAAGTAAGATCATGGATGAGATAATATTGAATATGAGAAGAACTCACTAAACACATTAGAGAGAGTGGAGGATACACTTCACAACAAAATCAAGTATCATGATTCAATTATTACAATTTCACCAAATCCGAGTCTAAGGATGAACTTCCTCAATACGTGTCGTTGAAAGAAATTCATACGTGAAGAACAACTCGAATATATTAGTAAGATCAAATCCCTACTAATCATCCAAGGTCTGGTACATCAATAGGAAGACAATCAAACTAATCTAGCACTAATCGTATATCCAAGGTCCGGCTTAACAATTAGTGTTAACTTGAACCACAAAATCGAATTAGAGCTCAACTCAAGATAAACAATCAAATCAAAGTCATAATTGAAATTGCAATTCAAGTTAATGAAATCATAACAATCAACTCACAATAGATCAATCTCATAGTGAAAGTATAACATGAAACCAACCACTTCTACTCTAAAGAAATGTAGAAGAAGAGAGTTCCTATTGGGTTGGTAAACTAGATTACAAGAGTTATCAACAAAAATACTTGAAGAAGGTAAGAAAATAATTCCAAAACCAGTTGTCAATTGAATCCGGAAAGATCTCTACACCTAAACTTTCTTCTTGAATCCTCTTCTTGCTCCTTGAAGCTTGAATGATTGAAGTAGCTCAAAATCCTCTTGATTAAGTCACAAAACTCTACCTTATAGACCAAGGAGAGATTTCATAACCTAACTAGAATCATTTATTCACTAAAACAACCTAGGGAATTATCTAATCAAAAGTATTCAATCAAAGTAATAGAAAAATTCCCCAAAGTTTATACCAAAATATATGAAATTGAAGAGAGACCCAATATTATATTCAATATCTAAAACAATGTGAGATACTAACCAGCCTAATTAATGCTGAAAATTCTAATATTTATAGATAAACTAAACCAGGGGTAAAATCGTCATTTTACATAAAAGATTCTGGACAGAGTATCATTATGGGCGTAGCCTTCTATGCTCTACGGGCGTTTAGATACAGTTATGCGCTACGGGTGTTTGATCTAGAGTGCCACGGCCGTAAGACGGTAGTTAATTCATACGGGTGTGATGCACAAAAGGGCAACGGGCGTTTCCTCCGCTACAGGCTTATGGAATCTTGCACGGGCGTATCATATTTCCAGAATGTTGCACTTTTGCCTCTAAATTTATCTTTTTACACCAATTTGCCTCGGAAGTTACCCGAAACAGAATATTTGCAATTAAGCCCAAAATCAATCAATTTATCTCAATATAATACAATTATATTCACAAATCATGCACAAATTATATCTCAAAACATGATCATATTTTATGTTATCAAATACCCCACAACTTAAACCTTGCTTGTCCTCAAGCAAATCAAATAAAAAAGGTTTAAGAAGAAACAAACTAACATCAAATAGCTCAAAAAGCAATTTCAACTTAATTAAGATGTGCTTGAATTTTCTCAAAAATTTCAACATAAACTAGTTTACTTTTCAAAGATCTCATCAACAAAGTGCTAAGGGAAGATTCACTTTTATGCCTCATCAAATGTTTTATGTTTAAGTCAAGAAAACTCAATTTGAACAAAACATTTTCAACTTAAATACGAAAAACTATCATAAAATCATCCCGAGTGAAGTGTGTGCTCTATCTCAATTGATGATCCAAATAGCAAATTTCTTCCCGAAGAAAATTACTCAAATAGTGGTTCGGTCGATCAAAAACTTCAACAATGAAACATAATCACAATCAAATCTCAAGAAACAAGCCACTTATTCAAAAGTAATTTTTTATTCAATTTATTCTCTTTTATTCAAGGTTTTTATTGTTTGCTTAACAATATCAACTTTAACTACCCTTGTAATGAGTTCCACTCCGATGACTCCCAGATCCCGAGGACCTTAGGGCACCGGGCATTCAATTCCCATAAGAAGTGGTGCTCAAGTAGCAAAGGATACATGCAAAATAACCTTTTATTCAACAATTTATTCAACGAAAATTAAATGTGGCAAGTCTCTCAAAGAATTTTTCAACTGAAAATTCAAGTCATTTCCATTCCCAAAAGACTTAATACTATTCAAATAAATGTCAAAAAGTAGTCCACTAATCGGAACAACCAACCAAAAATAGTTGTGTCAAAAGAGATTTTCAGGATTTTCCTATAATCATGCTCGTATCAAGTATCAACAAGATGAAACAAATCAAAGCTCAAGACTTTTAACAATCATCAAATAGTTTATATCATTGGCTAGGTAAATCAAATTCCCACAAAAAGTTCACAAAATAATCTTTTCAAGTAAACTAATTATTTTGAAAATTTTGAAAACTTTTGGCAATTTTGAGATAAAATGAGATAAAATTGGTGTATGTACCTACCCCACAACTTGAAAATTACGCTGTCCTCGGTGTAAAAAGTGAATACCCCACAACTTATTTTAAGAAAAATAAGAAAGCGAGAAACAACTATAGAAGGAGAATAAAAGAAAATAGGAATAAGTGCGGAAAAGAAAAACACAAGACAAAACCCCAAGGAAAAAAAGCGATGAAAATAAAAAACTCCCTGATTAAGATCAAACTTCGTTATCGTTTTTGTTGAAAGGTTCCGTGTAAGGTTTTAATTGTTGGCCGTTGATTTTGAATTTTGATCCATCCTCTCGGAGTACCTCGCAAACTCCGTATGGAAAAACCCGAGAAATGACAAACGGACCAGTCTAATAGCTTTTTAATTTTCCTAGAGACATTTCTAAACGAGACTTAAAGATTAAAACTTTATCCCCACGGGAAAATTCTTTTGGACCCCGAAGACGCCTATCATGCCACAATTTGGTTTTCATCTTGAAATTCAAAGAATTTTCGTAAGCTTGAAATCTCCATTCCTCGAGTTCGTGAAGTTGCAATATTCTCTCTTTTGTGGAAAGTTCGTCGTCCAAGTTGCACTTTTGAAGAGCCCAAAAAGCCTTATGTTCGATTTCAACGGATAAGTGACAAGTTTTACCGTAGATGAGACGATATGGAGAGAAACCCATAGAAGTATGAAATGCAGTCCGGAAGGCCCATAAAGCATCATCTAACTTTGAGGACCAATCTTTTTTGTTAATTCCCACGGTTTTTTCCAAGATTCTCTTAATTCCTCGATTTGTCACCTCCACTAGTCCACTTGTTTGAGGATGATAAGATGTGGATAGTCGATGTTGGACTCCATATCTCTTGAGGATTTTCTCGAGTTGAGAATTGCAAAAGTGGGTTCCTCTATCGCCGATTAAAGCTTTCGGACATCCAAACCTTACAAATAAACGTTGAAGAAACTTGCATACAACTTTAGCATCGTTAGTAGCACAAGCCTGGGCCTCCGGCCATTTAGAGAAATATTCAACGGCTACTAAAATATATTTATTTCCAAAAGAAGAGGGAAAAGGTCCCATGAAATCAATACCCCATATATCAAAAATTTGGACACTCTGGAAAATTTGTTGTGGCATCCGATCTTGTGTGGACATTTTTCCAGTTCTTTGACATGCATCGCATGATTTTATGAAAGATTGTGCATCTTTGAACACCGTGGGCCAATAAAATCCAGCTTCTAATACTTTTCTTACGGTATTATTTGCAGCTAGATGTCCTCCTGCTTGGTCCCGTGTGACAATGTTCTAGGATCTCAAAACCTTCTGCTCCTGAAACACATCTTCGAATAATTTGATCAGCATAAATTCGGAATAAAAACGGATCATCCCAAAAATAGTACTTTAAATCGAGAAAAGAATTTATGCTTTTGGTGGGGAGTGAAATCGCTAGGAAGTATCTTAGCAGCAAGGTAGTTAGCAATATCGGCAAACCAAGGAATAGATTTATCAATAAAATTTAAAATTTCATTTAAAAATAAGCTTTCATCGGGAAATGTATCAGCTATCACAGTTTCGTCTAGGACATGAAGCTCGGGATTTTCTAATCGAGACAGATGATCCACGGCTACATTTTTGCAACCTTTCTTATCACAGATTTCAATATCGAATTCCTGCAACAATAACACCCATCTTATTAATCTTGGTTTTGCATCCGTTTTGTTGAAAAGATATTTCAAGGCAGAATGATCGGTATAAACTATATTCTTTGACATAATCAAGTAAGAACGGAATTTATCAAAAGCAAAAACAACAACTAAAAGTTCTTTCTCAGTCGTGGTGTAGTGAGTTTGTGCATTTCGTGAGAGTTTTACTTGCGTAGGATATAACATGGAATTTTTTATCATGTCGTTGTCCTAAAACAACCCCTATCGCATAATCACTAGCATCTCACATTAATTCAAAAGGAAAACTCCAATCGGGTGATATCATAATAGGTGCCGTAGTTAATAATTTCTTCAAAATATTAAAGGCATCAAGACAATTTTTATCAAATAAGAAGGGAACATCTTTTCCAAGCAAATTATTCAAAGGTTTAGCAATTAAAGAGAAATATTTAATAAACCGGTGATAAAATCCAGCATGTCCTAGAAATCTTCGAACACCTTTAACATTCAAAGGAGGAGCGAGTTTTGATATAACTTCTATTTTAGCTTTATCAACTTCTAAACCAAGATGTGAGATCTTATGTCCAAGAACTATTCCCTCTTGAACCATAAAATGACATTTCTCCCAATTTAAAACAAGATTAGCTTTCAAACATCTCTTAAGCATACTTTCTAAATTTTGCAAACATGATTCAAAAGAATTACCAAAGACGGAAAAATCATCCATGAAAACTTCCATAGTATCTCCTAACATGTCATCAAATATAGAAGTCATGCAACATTGAAAAGTAGCTGGAGCATTACATAAACCAAAGGGCATACGTCTATATGCAAAAGTACCATGCGAGCAAGTAAAAGTAGTTTTATGTTGGTCTTCGGGAGCAATAGGAATTTGAAAATAACCCGAAAATCCATCTAAAAAGCAATAATAAGAATGTCCAGCAAGTCTTTCAAGCATTTGATCAATGAAAGGGAGAGGGAAATGATCTTTCCTAGTAGCACTATTCAATTTACAATAATCAATACAAACACGATGTCCAGCCACAGTCCGGTAGGAATAAGCTCATTGTTGTCATTCTTGACAACCGTAATACCTCCCTTTTTAGGCACAACTTGCACGGGACTTACCCACTCACTATCCGAGATAGGATAAATCAAACCTGCATCCAACAATTTAACAACCTCTTTCTTTACTACCTCACACATGTTAGGGTTCAATCTTCTTTGAGGTTGTACACAAGGTTTGTAATCATTTTCGAGTAAAATCTTGTGAGAACAAAAGCTTGGACTTATACCTGGAATGTCCACAATTTTGAATGCAAAAGCTTGCTTATACCTTTTGAGTATACCTAATGTGAGCTCTTTTTGTTCTTTTGTTAAATTTGAGGCAAGTATTACCGGAAGCTTCTTATCTTCATCAAGGAATCCATAGTATAGATGACTTGGCAATTCTTTTAATTCAAGATTTGGAGGATCTACAAAGGAAGTTTGCTTCTTTTGAAGTTCCTTGCAATTTGCATATGAATCCAAAGAATCATCATCTTCACAAATAGCAACATGATTAGAATCTTTCAACAACATTTTATTAATGCTATTTTCCACAAGATGACCAATTAAATCTAATGAAAACAACTCATCATCTAATTCCATAGGTTGCATAAGAATAGAATTCAAGTTGTAAGACATGCTTTCCTCATCTATTCTCATTTTAATAGGATCATTGAAAATTTCATTCAATGCCTTGATAGTAACTAGAAAGGAACTTCCAAAAATGAGAGGGTGATAACGCTAAATTTGATAATGTTTTGGAAGGGTATTTGTGCATAATTGTTGAGGATTATTAGAGTAAATTGAGATAAATATGTTAATTGTGCACTTAAATGTAATATTTCTGTTTTCGGGAAGTTTGTGGAGCTAATTGATCAAAAGAGCAAAGTTCGGGGACTAAATATGTAATTTCCGGAGCTGAACACGCCCAGCCAAGACGAGGAACACGCCCGTGTTCCGATTGATCCAAAGCACAGTGCATGAACATGCTCAGCAACACGGGCTCAGCCATGAACACGGCTTCCAACACGCCCGTGTTTCGTATCACCAACACGGGGAGGTAGCACGGTCTAAACACGGGCGCGACAGCCGTGTCGCGCATAGCCAACACGGGCACAACACGGGTTCAACACGCCCGTGTTGATCCAAATTTCCAGATTCTGTTTTGTAAAATTACAATTTTACCCCTGTTTTGTTATCTATAAATATTGGGATTTTTACCATTTTTTAAGGTTGGATTAGGTTAGCTTTTAGGGTTAGCTTGTAAGATTGGCTTGTATTTTGGTTGGATTATGCTGAATAGTTAAATAATTGTAAAGGTTTGGTAGAACTTAGAGAGAGATCTATACTTTGATTTTCCAATTTTCTTAGAGAGTACTCTCTACTTGTTGTAGTAATGAGTATCTTGGGATTAATTTGGTGAGTTTGCCTCGATCCGTAAGGAAATTTACTGAATATATTCTAGGGTATTTGGGCTACACAAATTGAAGATCCAAGTTGAAGAAGCAAAGAAGAATCAAGAGAAGGAGTTGAAGAGGAAGAAGGTTTAATGTCTACGTTTCACTTTCCCCTTTTCTTCTATTATTCCTTGTTATTCTTTGTAATTAGTTAACCAACCTTAGGAATTCTCATTTCTACATTTCTTATAGGTAGATTTGGTTGGTTTTATTTTACAAATTACTTGAGATATTGTGATGTTCTTGGATTGAATGATTGTGGTTTTATTGATTCCAATTGCAATTTCATTGATGACTTTAGATCTGAATTTTATCTCTAGTACAAGCTTTGATTTGAGATTGTGGTTTCGGATTAACACTAATTGTTAGGCGGACCTTGGATATATGATTAGTGCCAAGTTAATGTGATTCGTTTCTGTCGATGGACCGGACCTTGGATGATTGATAGGAGATATAGTTGTGTTAACATTCAAGTGTTCTTAATCTAGGAATTTCTGGCCACGATCCGTATGGAAGAGATTCTACTTTAGACTTGAATTTGGTGGAGCTATGATACTAGATCCAAGATTATCCTATTCTTGGTATTTTGTATCCTCTTATCTCACCTATATTTTGCTAAGAATTCCTCCCAACCATTTTACTTGCTTTATTCCTTACATTGTTCTTTTACCTTGCTTTCTAGGATTTAGAAATCAATCTTATCATCCTTGATATTGGTTGAGTTACTTGTTGAATGATCCTTATTCACAAATCATATCCATAATTAGTTTGATTATATTTTCCACACTAGAATTTAATAGAAGTCCTTGGGAAAAACGATTTTTATAAATTTAAAATCCGAATACCATCATATTTACTAAACTATTTCGATAGGTAGTCTGCCTAATTGAGTTATTTTAAGTGCCAAACCTATTTTAATCATAAAGATTCCTATTATTTTTAGTATTATTTATTCGATTATTTTTATAATTTATATATAACTCAAAATACAACATCGGACTTTTGGCGCCGTTGTCGGGGAAGCCTATTAATTTTCGTGATGTTTTTCCTCTAAGTTCGTTGTAATTTTTGGGAAAAATCTTCATCAACGGTGTGAAATTTATAACGAATTAATTTTGATATGATTTGTCTTATGATATCATTCTCAAGTAACTTTTACTTTTCATGTCTAGTTCTTAAAATACCTATGATCTCTTTGATAGATCTTGGATATTTGCTTGATCGATTTAATTTCATTTAGTTTAGTTGTTTTCTATTTCATTTGTTTCTTATTTTTAGTTGAGTAGCTTAATTTTGATCCTTTGATTTTTCTTTTTCTTACTTTTGTAGTTTTCTTATGTTACTTGTATTTCGTTTCTCTTGCTTTCATTTTGATTCATTTTCTTTGAATTTCTTTTGATTAGATTATAGATTTTTGGATTTAGATCTTAGGTTAGATGATTTAGTATTATGATTATTAGGTTTAGTTAGTATTTTGGTTAGTTTAGATCCCTTAGGTAAAGTTTTACTTAGAGATTTTGGTTAGATATAGCTTAGATATTTTGGATTTAGGTTAACTTTAGTTGATTTAGATTAGATAGCTTAGTTAGTTTAGTGCTTTAGATTAGGTTAGCTTTTGATTCTTTAGATCCTTACCTTTAGAATAACTTAGATCTTTAGGTTTAACATCTTAGTTTGATCTTTAATTTATAATTTTTAGATCTAATTGTTTTTCCTAATCTCTAACTTGACTTAGTTTGTTCTAATCTTTTCTAACTTGATCTAACTAGATTCTTAGGTATGGTTAGTATTAGATTTAACTAGTTTTCTAACTTGACTCTTTCTTTGATTGATTTCTATTTCATGTTCTTAGTTGTATTTCCATGTTTTCATTTTATGATTTTCGTTAGTTTTTATAGATGTTATCTTGATATTTAGGTATTATGCTAGAGTAGTTTAGTTTACTTCTCTTCTTAACCTTAGTCTCAATTACTTGTCATTTACTTGTTTTGTATCTTCTTTAGTTGTCTTACATTTCTTAGTTAGTTTTGCATGGTCTTGTCATTTTATCTTCATATCTCTATTTTCTTTAAGAGCTTTCTAGTTTAGTTAGTATTCTAATAATATCTTCAATTCATGAAGAATATTATCTAGATACTTACTTTTGTTAGGAATTGATGTGATAACACTTAATTTGATAATGTTTTGGAAGGGTAATTGTGCATAATTGATGAGGATTATTGTATTAAATTGAGATAAATTGATTGATTTTGGGTTTAATTGCAAATATTCTCTTTTCGGGAAGTTTGTGGAGTAAATTGATTAAAAGAGCGAAGTTCAAGGACTAAATATGCAATTTCTGGAAAGATGCACATAACCAGCCCAGGAACACGCGCTCAGTCCACGAACACGGCCAAGAAGAATGAAGAACACGCCCCGCCAAGCCATTGAACACGTGCTCGTAAGATGAACACGCCGCCACGAAAGAACGAACACGGCCCCAAGAACACGCGCTCGGTGATGAAACACTGAGCCCGTGTTGATGCTCGTTCGAGATTTTAGAGATTTTTTGTGTAAAATTACTATTTTACCCCTATTTTGGTTATCTATAAATATTGGGATTTTTATCATTATTTGGGGTTAGTTTGAGGGTTGGATTATGCTGAATTGTTAAGTCATTTTAGAGGTTTGGTAGAACTTAGAGAGAGATCTATACTTTGATTTTCCAATTTTCTTAGAGATCACTCTCTACTTGTTGTAGTATTGAGTATCTTGGGATTAATTTGGTGAGTTTGCCTCGATTCGTAAGGAGATTTACTAAATATATTCTAGGGTATTTGGGCTACACAAATTGAAGATCCAAATTGAAGAAGCAAAGAAGAATCAAGAGAAGGAGTTGAAGAGGAAGAAGGTTTAATGTCTATGTTTCACTTTCTCCTTTTCTTCTATTATTCCTTGTTATTCTTTGTAATTAGTTAACCAACCTTAGGAATTCTCATTTCTACATTTCTTATAGGTAGAGTTGGTTGGTTGTATTTTACAAATTACTTGAGATATTGTGATGTTCTTGGATTGAATGATTGTGGTTTTATTGATTCGAATTGCAATTTCAATGATGACTTTAGATCTGAATTTTATCTTTAGTATAAGTTTTGATTTGAGATTGTGGTTTCGGATTAACACTAATTGTTAGGCCGGAACCAGGATATACGATTAGTGCCAAGTTGATGTGATTAATTTCCTATTGATGGACCGGAACCAGGATGATTGATGGGAGATATGATCTTGTCAACATTCAAGTGTTTTTAATCCTTTTTACTTGCTTTATTCCTTACATTGTTCTTTACTTTGCTTTCTAGGATTTAGAATTCAATCTTATCATCCTTGATATTGGTTGATTTACTTGTTGAATGATCCTTATTCACAAATCATATCCATAATTAGTTTGATTATATTTTCCACACTAGAATTTAATAGAAGTCTTAGGGAAAAACGATTTTTATAAATTTAAAATCTGAATACCACCTTATTTACTAAACTATTTCGATAGGTGCTCGCCTAATTGAGTTATTTTATTAAGTGACAAACTAATTTTAATCTTAAGATTCTTATTATTTTTAGTATTATTTATTCGATTATTTATATTATTTTTATATATATAACTCACAACATCATGATGTTATATGTTTTTCTTATTTTCTATCTTTTACTTGTTAGCCTTACTTTGTGTTTGATATAAGTTTTGGTATAGCTTTTCTTTTAAATTTCTTCTTTTGAAATTTTTGTTAGATTTTGCATGTAGTAGATTTTTCAATAATTGGTCACCATTGTTATTTTTAGATTTGCATCTTTAGGATTTTATCTAGTATTCTTTGAATTCTTTAGGTAATAATTATGTATAGCTTTTTGTTGAAAAGTAAGCATTCTTAGAAACTAATTCTAAGAAATGCTAGTTTAGTGACCAACATTTCTAGTTTAGTTATTTAAGTCTCTTCATTAGCTTTGTTACGTTTCATTTTTAGATTTCAAGTATTTTGTATTGATTGTTTTTGCATATGATGTTTTGTCTCATATTATGTTGAATTCCAGTATTTTGTTTTGTGCTTACATGAATTCTTTGCTCTTTGTTTTCTTTTACTTAGCATATGTTTTAGTTGTTTTGATGGTTTTACCAAACTGCATATTATTTTGTAGTAGTACAGTTTGCATAGCTTTTACTTAGGTATATTTTGCATAACATTTAGGTAAATTATTTTGCATGGATTTTACCTTATTACCTTTTCTTTCTAGTAGCTTTGTTTGATCTTTATGTCTTACTTTTTCCTTACATGCTATTTAGTACACTTTCATGAATTTGCATGCTTTGTTTTACTCTTGCATGAAATATTGTTAACATGTAGATTTCCTTTTCATGTGCATGGTTTTTATGGTTTGCATAGTATATTTATGTATGTATATTTTGCAACTTGTAGTTTAGAGTAGGTAGTGCTTATTCTTTGTTATCTTTGATTTTGCATAGCATTTAATACATATAGACACATTAGATGTATGTCTTATTTCTTTACTGTATCTAATGTTCAGTGTATAGATATAGAAATTGTATGCATAATGCATTTCAAAATCTTTTTCCAGTTTGTTCTTTATTTAAATTCATGATGATTTTGTTTGCACTTCAATTTTCCAGTAGCTTAATTAGTTACTTTTTGTATACTGTTTTTGAAAAGAAAAATTCGGGCAGTCCAGTAGCATTTTGTTTGCCTCACTGCTGCTGAATATTAAATCCCATAGTTTTTGTGTGTTTTGTTCTGTTTTTGCTTGAGTTGTAGTTAGCTTGTATATTTATCATATGCATGGAATTGAATTAGGCAGTATACTGTACATATATATTGTATGATTTGTTTATTTATGCTTTGAAATTTTAATTTGCATTTACTATAGGTAGCTTGCTAAAATTTTCATGGTAGTAGCATTTAGATTCATGCGTACAGTAGGATTTATGAATTGCATTTACTTTACTTTTTATGTCATAAGTATGTATATTAGTTCTTAAAGATTGCATTTAGTCACTTTGCATAGTTTTCATGACATTTTCCTTGATAACATTTTGCAGAATTAGTTTAGCTAAGCTTAGCTTGTCTTTGCATTACAATAGTTTTTGTATGTTTTGTTTTTCACTTCAATTAGTTAGCCCGCATGACTTGTTATTTGCATGAGTTTTATGGCTTTTATATAGATTTCATTTGCATGGATATTTTAGGAAGTTTGCATGTGTCACTTGGCTAATTTTAAATTTGCTATAGTTGGAAATTTCGTTTGTAAACCTTCCATGATTGAATAATGCATGCAGTATATGCTTCAATTCCAATTTCGTGCAAGTTCAGTAGGTTTGTATATATTTTCCTTTTGATTTACAATTACTTTGTAGCAAATGCATGATATTTTCTGTTTGTACTACATTTTCCAGTAGGTTAGTTCATGGCTGTATTGTAATTTCTTTTTGCATGAATTGTTTGTAGATGCATTAGCTTGTCTTCCTTGATAGTTTAGTTTGCATTTAGTTTTCTAAAGTTCCATGGCAGTAGCATTAGTGTTTAAGATTGCATTTCTTTTGCAAATTTCGTCCAGTTCCTTTGTGCATTTTAATTCTAGAGTACATATATTCTGTTTTTGTGTAAAATTCCAGTGAGCATTCTTCACTGCCCTGCTGTATTTTCCTTCTAGCAATTGCAGTATGCAAACTGCCCTGTTCACTTTGTAAATTTCAGTATGCAATTTCCTCTGTTTTGCAGAAATTTCCAGTAGCTATGTGGTTAATTCCTCTGTTTTATACAAAATTCCAGTAGTTAACATATCTATAACTCTGTAATTGCTCTGTTTTGTACAAATTCCAGAACTGAAATTTTCATTTACCCTGCAGTTTCCCCTGTTTTTGCACCACCCGAGAGCATGTAAAAATCTTCTTTTCATTTTATTTCTTCAAATTATCGTCCAGATTCCATTTGCATTCCATTTCCTTTCCTTTTCAACTCCATTTTACATGCTTATTAAATTTTTTCATTTCTTCCTCCATTTTTATTTCCTTCAACCTTCTTTCTATTTTATACATTTTATTCCATTCTTGTTTTATTCTTTCATTCTTTTTCTTCTTTCTTCCTGTCAATTAATTTAATTCATTTTCTTTTCCTTATTTTTGATTAGATTAGCATTATTTAATAATCTTATATTTTATATCCTTTTATCCTTACTAATCTCTCTTTTCTTGTTTTGTAGGTAATGTGATACCTGGATTGTCAGTAATTGTAAGCAAAAGCACTTTTGTACCTCTTTTAGTGCATCCAGAATCAATCTCTTTTGTTCCTTATTTAGATTTGCAATTCTAATCAAGGAAGTTCTTGCCTTCATCTTAGGAATCCATAGCAGAGGTGGTATGGCAAAGCCTTCCGGTTTCAATTCAAGTGGATCCTTGCACGATGCATTCAAAAATTTTATGTGTTATACCAAAGATAGATTAGGCATAATGTTTCAATAAGAAGAAGGCAAAGGAAATATTATTTTAAGAGTTTTTTTTCGACCCTAGATAATCTCTAGAGTTTTTCCTAGTATGGTTTTGGAATGAATTTTCTAAAACTAGATGACCTTAATTATTTAATTCTAGATAATTTCTAAAATTAACAATTTAGGAAACCTTATACTTAGGAAAGTGAGGTCTAATTCCACTATTCAAGTCATGTAAAAAAGGATAGATACTACCGTTGCCAAATCATAAAGTTTCTAAAATTTTGCGCGGAATTTTAAAAAGTTTATGAATTTAGCTTCCCCGGCAACAGCGCCAAAAATCTGATGTGTAATTTCTTATCATGCATTTACACAGCTATGTTTGTGATTAATTAGGATAAATTGTCACTTAAACAAACATAACCTAAGACAGAGTACCTATCGAATGTAGATAGTAACATGGAAGGATCAACGATTTTAAATTTATAGATAATATCGTTTAATCCCAAGAGTGTTGATAACAACTTAATAGTATCTTATCAATTATGACAAAGTGTAGTGTAATGGGAATTAGTCCTAGGCTCAAATTCAATTCATGGAGATTGATAATTTGAAAAGAAAAGCAAGTAAAGATAAATAATAGGAATCTTAATTAAGCTCCAATGATCCAATTTGGAAGACCTATATTTGAAGATACAACTTGCAAGTGAATCTAAGGCAATTATGAATTCGAATTGTCTTACTACCATGCCCGAATTATCTAAAGCGATTACCTCAATATGGTGGTTGCAAGTAATCCTAAACCTTTTTAGATTAGTTATTAAGACGTCAATTTAACAACATAATCTTAAGATTTGCATTGATTCCAAACGCGAGATTATTAAGGTGCCTAACCTCAGTATGGTGGCCACAAGTTATTAGTCTTAATCTAGCAATCTGTTAAATCTCCTATGGTGGGGACTCATTAACAAACTGTCAATTATTGTAGTATCATGCATCAACCTAGGTTTCATAGCATAAACTCAATACGAAAATCAAATCGAAAGCATAAGACAATAAGCAATTCACAATGTATATTAAAACGTATCCTTTTTGGAAATGTGAGATAAAAATTCTAATTGTTCATTCTAAAGATAGAAACCTATGACACAAAATTATAACAAATGAAAGAAAACGAAATACAATAATTAAAAGATAAGGAGAAAGTAAGGTTGTCGTTTTCGTGTCACGCCCCAATGGTATGACTCGTTTCCCCAGATCTGAAAGATTCCTACACTCCGAATCTTTTATCTCGATCTACAGATCCTCGACAATCACGCCTTGGTGTGTGTTTTGAGTGAGTAAAAATATAGTATCATATAAAGCAAATAATCTTACAAAACAGTGTCACATAATCAAACACAACTAAGGCAGAGTACCTATCGCATGCATATAGTAACACTGGAGTACCACAATTTTAAATTTATAAATATCGTATCCTCGGGAACGTTGGTGACGGCTGGTTAGTTTCTACCAATT
This sequence comes from Cynanchum wilfordii, assembly GCA_025388415.1. Classification (NCBI taxonomy): domain Eukaryota; kingdom Viridiplantae; phylum Streptophyta; class Magnoliopsida; order Gentianales; family Apocynaceae; genus Cynanchum; species Cynanchum wilfordii. The sequence continues at coordinate 47,604 of JAHSUH010002364.1, forward strand.
ATGAAAATCTTTAAGGTTCGGGGAATTAGTCCTATGTGTCCATTTAATTCAGATATGTTGTTTAAAAAATATATAAAACGAGAATGGAAAGATAATTAACTAAGATCTCTAATGAAGTACGTATGATTAATTAAGTTGAACAATATTCGAAAGTTCAGTTTGCAAACGGATCTAAGGCAATTATGAATTCGAATTGTCTTACTACCATACCCGAATTATCTAATGTGATTACCTCAATATGGTTGTCGCAAGTAATCCTAAACCTTTGTAGATTAATTATTAAGTCGTCAATTTAATAAGTTAATATTAAGGATTGCATTGATTATGAACTCGAGATTATTAGGCTGCCTAACTTCAGTATGGTTGCCGCAAGTTATTAGACCTAATCTGGCAATTCGCTAAATCTCCTATGGTTGGGACTCATTAACAAACCGTCAATTTAATTAACTATTTTAGTATCATGCATCAACCTAAGTTTCATGGCATAAACTCAATATGAGAATCAAATTGAAAGCGTAAAACAATAAGCAATTCATAATGTATATTAAAACTTATCCTTTCCGGAAATGTATAAATCATTAATTAATCAATCTAAATAAAGAGAATCTTAGGACACAGGATCATAACATATAAAGGAAAAGTAATACAAGAACGAAAAGAAAAGGAAAGAGAAAGTTGTCGTGTTGCTCTCACTGCTTCCACAGACTGGCTTAATCCTCCGGACCTCGCCGAGACTCGTACTCCGGATCCTTATCCCGCTCTAAAGATATTCAGCTACCACTCCCCTCAACTAAACTATAAGGTATCCCTTATGGTTGAGGCTCAACCCTACACTCGAGAGAAGAAGAAAAATAAAAAATGAATCTCAACTAGAGCTTATCACGAAATTCCTATTGGCTAGAAACTCTGGAAATGCTCCTGCCTTGAGTGATTCTGGTGTGCTTCAATAATCGGGGGAGTGCATCTATATATAGGAGTGAAATAGAGGTGAAAAGAGGTAAAATTTCCATGTGGGACATTGAAAAACGCCATTCTACCTTCAACACGCCCGTGTCGCGTGTCTCCAACACGCCCAAGACCGTGTTGAGCTTCTTCAACACACCCCAAGCCCGTGTTGAGCTTCTTCAACACGCCCATGTTGAGAAAAAATTGCAATGTAGTCCCTGATTTCTTCATTTCTTCAATTTTGGTCCCTCAAACTTCCGAAATAAAAAACAAAAATAATTTGCGTAATTTCCATTCAATTAAATCCAATTAACTCCATAATTAACTCGAATTGAACACAATTAATGTATAAAAACACGATATAAAATCGAGTTATCACGCCTCTCGAAGATTTCTCGAAGCTATCCCTTATGGTGGAGGCTCAAGCTCAAGAAAAAAAATGAAAACTATGAAAAGCAGAGATCTGTGTAAGTACTCGAGTCCCGACACTCGAAAACTCACGTGTTCTCTACAATTCTGGTGTGTCAAAAGCTCCGAATGAGTGGAAGAGTTTGAAAAACTTCAAACACCGAAAATTTAGAATCTTGACCGAAAGTTTCTGATAATTGCAATTTAGTCCCTGATTTCTTCAATTTCAGTCCCTGAAACTTTAAAACTCGAAAACATAACAAATTTGTGTAATTTCCAATCAATTAAGTCTAATTAACTCCATAATTAACTCAAATTGAACACAATTAATGTATAAAAACATGATATAAAACTGAGTTATCAGTATGATCTAAACTTATCAAATGCATATACCACAACTAGCAATTCTTTTTCAGTAGTATAGTATAATTCTCTTGAGCATCGGTTAAAGTCTTACTAGCATAATATATAACACGAAATTTCTTTTCATGCCTTTGTCCCAACACAGCACCTACTGCATAATCACTACCATCACACATTAAGTGATGTCATAATAGGTGCAGTAGTCAACAATTCCTTAAGCTTAGTAAATGCATGCAAAAACTTTTCATCAACGACAAAAGGATCATCTTTCCCTAGTAGATTATTCAAAGGTCTAGCAATCAACGAAAAGTCTTTTATGAATCTTCTATAAAATAGTGTGACCTAAGAAACTTCTAACAACTTTAACAGAATTAGGTGGAGGTAGCTTAGAAATTACTTCAATTTTAGTCTTATCCACTTCCATGCCTAAATGGGAAATTTTGTGACCAAGTACAATTCCTTCTTTTACCATGAAATGACATTTCTCCCAGTTGAGTACAAGATTCGCTTTAATACATTTCTCAAGCATACATTCCAAAATTTTCAAACAAGACAAAAATGAATCACCAAACACAAAAAAGTCATCCATGAATACTTCGATAGATTCACCTAACATTTCATCAAATATAGCAGTCATACATCTCTTCAATGTAGCAAGTGCATTACATAAACCGAAAGATATCCTTCTATATGCAAAAGTACCAAAAGGACAAGTGAATGTTGTTTTATGTTGATCCTCGGGTGAAATGGAAATTTGGAAATATCCGGAAAATCCATCTAGAAAACTGTACAACATATGTCCAGATAGTCTTTCCAACATTTGATCAATAAAGGGAAGAGGAAAATGGTCCTTACGAGTTGCACTATTCAATCTTATATAGTTAATACAAACTCTATGACCTATTACAGTCCTAGTTGGAATCAATTCATTATTCTCATTTTTTACTACTGTAATTCCCCCTTTTTAGGTACTATATGTATAGGACTAACCCATTCACTATCGGAAATAGGATAAATAAGTCCAGCATTTAACAACTTAATCACTTCCTTTTTCACATCACACATATTAGGATTTAACCTCCTCTGAAGTTGCACACAAGGCTTATACTCATTTTCCATCAAAATTTTATGAGAGCAAAAACTAGGGCGGTGGTGTGTTTTTGAGTGAGGAAAATATAGTATCATATAAAGCAAATAATCTCACAAAACAGTGTCACATAATCAAACACAACTAAGGCAGAGTACCTATCGCATGCAAATAGTAACACGGGAGTACCATGATTTTATATTTATAAATATCGTATCCTCGGGAACGTTGGTGACGACTGGTTAGTTTCTACCAATTATGACAATCTTTAAATTTCAAGGAATTAGTCCTACGTGTCCATTCAATTCAGATATGTTTGAGTAAAAGAATATTTAAAATAAGAATGGAAAGATAATTAACTAAGATCTCTAATGAAGTACGTATGATTAATTAAGTTGAACAATATTCGAAAGTTCAGTTTGCAAATGGATCTAAGGCAATTATGAATTCGAATCGTCTTACTACCATACCCGAATTATCTAATGTGATTACCTCAATATGGTTGTCGCAAGTAATCCTAAACCTTTGTAGATTAGTTATTAAGTCGTCAATTTAATAAGTTAATCTTAAGGTTTGCATTGATTATGAACTCGAGATTATTAGGCTGCCTAACTTCAGTATGGTTGCCGCAAGTTATTAGACCTAATCTGAAAATTCGTTAAATCTCCTATGGTTGGGACCCATTAACAAACCGTCAATTCAATTAACTATTGTAGTATCATGCATCAACCTAAGTTTCATGGCATAAACTCAATACGAGAATCAAATCAAAAGCGTAAAATAATAAGCAATTCATAATGTATATTAAAATGTATCCTTCCCGGGAATATATAAATCATTAATCAATCAATCAAAATAAAGAGTATCTTAGGACACAGAATCATAACATATAAAGGAAAGAAAATGCAAGAACGAAATGAAAAGGAAAGAGAAAGTTGCCATGTTGCTCTCACTTGCTTCCACGGGCTGGCTTAATCCTCCAAGCCTCGCTGAGACTTGTACTCCGGATCCTTATCTTGCTCTAAAGATCTTCAACTACCACTCCCCTCAACTAACAATAGAGTATGCCTTATGGTTGAGGCTCAACCCTACACTCGAGAAGAAAGAAAAATGAAAACTGAATCTCGATTGGAGCTTATCACGAAATTCCAATTGGCTAGGAACTCGGAAATGCTCCTGTTCCGAGTGATTCTGGTGTGCCAAAGCTTGCACATGATGCCTCTATTTATAGGGGTGAGTTGGGCTGGAAAACAGAAATTTTCCAATGTGGGACATTTACTAGGCCATAGCGGCACGGTGCCGCGGGCGTCGCGGCACGGTACTGCGGGCGTTGCGGCATGGTGCTGCGCGTGGTGCGGCACGGTGCTTCGCATTGTGGCACGACACTTGTATGGCACAGTGCTACGCGTATGTGGCATGATGTTGCACGCGTTACTCTTAAATTGCAATTTAGTCCTTGATTTCTTTATTTCTTCAATTTTGGTCCCTGAAAGTTAGGAAATCAAAAACAGAAGGAATTTGCGTAATTTCCATTCAATTAAGTCCAATTAACTCCATAATTAACTCCAATTGAACACAATTAATGTATAAAAATCCGATATAAAATCGAGTTATCAAATACCCCACACTTAGTCTTTTGCTTGTCCTCAAGCAAACTACTAAATACAGTTCTAGGAAACACATATAACTCAACTAATCATGCTCATTAACTAGGCTCGGGAGGTGTTCAACAATTCAAACTTGTTCAGAAAATCGGAATGGACTATCAAAGATTGAATTACTTCTAATGCCTCATCAAATGTATTATGTGCAAATCAGGAAGAAATAATTCAAAATATCCATATTAAATCAACACACATCTAATAATAGAATCTCCCCGGGCGTAGTGTGTGTTCTAATCTAGCTCATCATCCAAACAATAGATAGTATGTTGATCATTTGACGTCACAACAACTAATTACAATTAACCATCTAGGGATCAAGTCACAATGCCACACTTATTACTCTCTCTTCTTTTTTTTATTATATAAATACTCTTTTTTTTTCAAACATTTATATTTTCTTTTCTTCTTTTTTTCAATGCAGTGGGTATAAGTGTTTACTTAACCATGTTAACTTTAACTACCCTTGTAGCAGGTCTCACTCCGGTGGCTCCCAGACCTCAAAGACCTTAGGGCACCGGACATTCAATTCCCTTCAGGAGTGATTCCTAAGTAGCAAAGAACACTTGCAAACTACCCTTATTAAAATAAATGACAGAAAAATAAACTAGTTGCACACTTCTCAAACCCCTATCAAGTTACCATAACAGCTATCACAACATCGAGATGGTCTAACACTATTTAACTAAAAGTCCAAAAGTGATCCATTAATCAAACAATTTTGCCAAAATAGATGTGCTCAAGATAACAGGGATTTCCTACAACTAGACTAGCATCAAGTTTCTATGAATAAATCAAACTCAATCCTCAAGAGTCTTACAATCAAACAAATAGTTTTTATCATAGGCAGAGTAAATCATACTTCAAAAGTTTATCGAAATGCACCCCTACCCCACACTTAAAATGAACACCGATAACGCTAAATTTGGTAATGTTTTGGAAGGGTATTTGTGCATAATTGTTGAGGTTTATTAGAGTAAATTGAGATAAATATGTTAATTATGCACTTAAATGTGATGTTTCTGTTTTCGGGAAGTTTGTGGAGCTAATTGATCAAAAGAGCAAAGTTCGGGGACTAAATATGTAATTTCCGGAGCTGAACACGCCCAGCCAAGAAGAGGAGCACGCCCGTGTTCCGATTGATCCAGCGCAGTGCACGAACACGCCCGTGTTGAGCCAAATTTCCAGATTCTGTTTTGTAAAATTACAATTTTACCCCTGTTTTGGTTATCTATAAATATTGAGATTTTTACCATTATTTAGGGTTAGCTTGAGGGTGAGATTAAAGTTGGATAGAGTTTTGATTAGGCTTAATAGCTAAGTAATTATGAAGGTTTGGTAGAACTTAGAGAGAGATCTATACTTTGATTTTCCAATTTTCTTAGAGATTACTCTCTACTTGTTGTAGTATTGAGTATCTTGGGATTGATTTGGTAGATTTGCCTGGATCCGTAAGGAAATTTACTGAATATATTCTAGGGTATTTGGGCTACACAAATTGAAGATCTAAGTTGAAGAAGCAAAGAAGAATCAAGAGAAGGAGGTGAAGAGGAAGAAGGTTTAATGTCTATGTTTCACTTTCCCCTTTTCTTCTATTATTCCTTGTTATTCTTTGTAATTAGTTAACCAACCTTAGGAATTCTCACTTCTACATTTCTTATAGGTAGATTTGGTTGGTTTTATTTTACAAATTACTTGAGATATTGTGATGTTCTTGGATTGAATGATTGTGGTTTTATTGATTCGAATTGCAATTTCATTGATGACTTTAGATCTGAATTTTATCTTTAGTACAAGCTTTGATTTGAGATTGTGGTTTCGGATTAACACTAATTGTTAGGTCGGACCTTGGATATATGATTAGTGCTAGGTTAATGTGATTAGTTTCCTGTCGATGGACCGGACCTTGGATGATTGATAGGAGATGTAGTTGTGTTAACATTCAAGTGTTCTTAATCTAGGAATTTCTTGCCACGATCCGTATGGAAGAGATTCTACTTTAGACTTGATTTTGGTGGAGCTATGATACTAGATCCAAGATTATCCTATATTTGGTATTTTGTATCCTCTTATCTCACCTATATTTTACAAAGAATTCCTCCCAACCTTTTTACTTGCTTTATTTCTTACATTGTTCTTTACTTTGCTCTCTAGGATTTAGAAATCAATCTTATCATCCTTGATATTGGTTGATTTACTTGTTGAATGATCCTTATTCACAAATCATATCCATAATTAGTTTGATTATATTTTCCACACTAGAATTTAATAGAAGTCTTAGGGAAAAAATGATTTTTATAAATTTAAAATTTGAATACTACTATATTTACTAAACTATTTCGATAGGTGCTCTGCCTAATTGAGTTATTTTATTAAGTGACAAACCTATTTTAATCATAGAGATTCTTATTATTTTTAGTATTATTTATTCGTTTATTTTTATTATTTATATATAACTCAAAACACAACATCAGATTTTTGGCGCCGTTGCCGGGGAATCCTATTAATTTTTGTGATGTTTTTCCTCTAAGTTCGTTGTAATTTTTGGGAAAAATTTTCATCAACGGTGTGAAATTTATAACGAATTAATTTTGATATGATTTGTTTTATGATATCATTCTCAAGTAACTTTTACTTTTCATGTCTAGTGTTTAGAATATCTATGATCTCTTTGATAGATCTTGGATATTTGCTTGATCGTTTTTAATTCATTTAGTTTAGATGTTTCTATTTCATTTGTTTCTTATTTTTAGTTGAGTAGTTTAATGTTGATCCTTTGATTTTTCTTTTTCTTACTTTAGTAGTTTTCTTATGTTACTTGTATTGTATTTCTCTTGCTTTCATATTGATTCATTTTCTTAGAAATTTCTTTTGCTTAGATTATAGATTTTTGGATTTAGATCTTAGGTTAGATGATTTAGTATCTTGATTTTTAGGTTTAGTTAGTGTTTTGGTTAGTTTAGATCCCTTAGGTAAACTTCTACTTAGAGATTTTGGTTAGATATAGCTTAGATATTTTGGTTTTTGGTTAACTTTAGTTGATTTAGATTAGATAGCTTAGTTAGTTTAGTGCTTTAGATTAGGTTAGCTTTTGATTCTTTAGATCCTTATCCTTTAGATTAACTTAGATCTTTGGTTTAACATCTTAGTTTGATCTTTAGTTTAGAATTTTTAGATCTAATTGTTTTTCCTAATCTCTAACTTGACTTAGTTTGTTCTAATCCTTTCTAACTTGATCTAACTAGATTCTTAGGTATGGTTAGTATTAGATTTAACTAGTTTTCTAACTTGACTCTTTCCTTGATTGATTTCTATTTCATGATCTTAGTTATATTTCCATGTTTTTCATTTCATGATTTTTGATAGTTGTTATAGATATTATCTTGATTTTTAGGTATTATGTTTAGAGTAGTTTAGTTTACTTCTCTTCTCAATCTTAGTTTCATTATTCGTCATTTACTTGTTTTGTATCTTCTTTAAATATCTTACATTTTTTAGTTAGTTTTGCATGATCTTGTCATTATATCTTCATATATCTATTTTCTTTAAGAGCTTTCTAGTTTAGTTAGTATTCTAATAATATCTTCAATTCATGAAGAATATTATCTAGATACTTACTTTTGTTAGGAATTTATGTTATATGTTTTTCTTATTTTCTATCTTTTATATGTTAGACTTACTTTGCATTTGATATAAGTTTTGGTATAGCTTTGCTTTTAATTTCTTCTTTTGAAATTTTTTATTAGATTTTGCATGTAGTAGAATTTTCAATAAAAGGTCACCATTGATATTTTTAGATTTGCATCTTTAGGAATTTATCTAGTAATTTTTTAATTCTTTAGGTAATAATTATGTATAGCTTTTTGTTGAAAAGTAAGCATTCTTAGAAACAAATTCTAAGAAATGCTAGTTTAGTGACCAACATTTCTAGTTTAGTTATTTAATTCGCTTCACTAGCTTTGTTACATTTCATTTTCAGATTTCAGTATATTGTATTAATTGTTCTTGCATATGATTTAGTTAGTTTGCTTGTTTTGTTTTTCTGTACAATTGATTTAATATATTCGTATGAATATGCTTATAATGTTTTGTCTCTTATTTTCATAGTTTGCATGACTTTTATTTGATAGATTGTGCTTGCATGAATTTGCTGCTCTTTGTTTTCCTTTACCTAGCATATGTTTTAGTTGTTTTGATGGTTTTACCAAACTGCATATTACTTTGTATAGCTTTTATTTAGGTAAATATTATTTTGCATGGATTCTACTTTATTACCTTTTCATTCTAGTAGCTATGTTTGATCTTTGCGCTTTGCCTCTTCTTATATGCTATTTAGTACACTTTCATAAATTTGCATGTTTTGTTTTACTCTTGCATGAAATATTGTTAACATGTATATTTTCTTTGCATACGTTATGTTTATGTTTTGCATGGTTAATAGATGTATATATATATTATGTAGCCTCAATTCCAGTAGGTAGAAATTGGTTTTATTTCTTTGTTTTTGCATGGTGTTTAGGTTTACATTTTCCAGTAGATTAACATATAGTTTCTTTGTAAATTCATTTTGCATGGTATTGTAATTAGGGCATTAGATACGTTAGTTGTATGTAATCTCATTTCTTTTGTTTTTCAATTTCCAGTAGCTAGATGATTTTTGTGTATATATGATCCCTAAATTTTTGTCCAGTGGCAGATTTTTATGCACTGCTGCTTTATTTTTATTCCAGTAGCTGTTTTGAATATGGTTGGCTTTCATGTTTTGCTTTTATTTGCAAATTATTTAGTAGACTTGCATGAGTTTGCATTCTTTGTTTTGTTTTTGCATGAGCTGTAGGTAGCTTGCTAAAATTTTCATGGTATTAGCTTGTAGATTCTTGCGTACAGTAGGATTTATGAATTGTATTTACTTTACTTTCCATGTCATAAGTATGTATATTAGTTCATAAAGATTGCATTTAAACATTTTGCATAATTAAGTTTAGTTTAGCTTAGCTTGTCTTTGCATTACAATAGTTTTTGTATGTTTTGTTTTTCACTTCATTTAGTAGCAAATGCATGATATTTTCTGTTTGTACTACATTTTCCAATAGGTTAGTTCATGGTTGTTGTGTAATTTCTTTTTGCGTGGTTTTGCATAAATTGTTTGTAGATGCATTAGTTTGTCTTCTTTGGTAGTTTAGTTTGCATTTAGTTTTCTAATAGTTCCATGGCAGTAGCATTAGTGTTTAAGATTGCATTTCTATTGCAAATTTCGTCCAGTTCCTTTGTGCATTTTAATTCTAGAGTACATATTTTCTGTTTTTGTGTAAAATTCCAGTGAGCATTCTTCACTGCCCTGCTGTATTTTCTTTCTAGCAATTGCAGTATGCAAACTGCCCTGTTCACTTTGTAAATTTCAGTATGCAATTCCTCTGTTTTGCAGAAATTTCCAGTAGCTATGTGGTTAATTCCTCTGTTTTATACAAAATTCCAGTAGTTAACATATGTATAACTCTGTAATTGCTCTGTTTTGTACAAATTCCAGAACTGAAATTTTCATTTACCCTGCAGTTTCCCCTGTTTTTGCACCACCCGAGAGCATGTAAAAATCTTCTTTTCATTTTATTTCTTCAAATTTTCGTCCAGATTCCATTACCTTTCCTTTCCTTTTCAACTCCATTTTACATGCTTATTAAATTTTTTCATTTCTTCCTCCATTTTTATTTCCTTCAACCTTCTTTCTATTTTATACATTTTATTCCATTCTTGTTTTATTCTTTCATTCTTTTTCTTCTTTCTTCCTGTCAATTAATTTAATTCATTTTCTTTTCCTTATTTTTGATTAGATTAGCATTATTTAATAATCTTATATTTTATATCCTTTTATCCTTACTAATCTCTATTTTCTTGTTTTGTAGGTAATGAGGATTATTGTATTAAATTGAGATAAATTGATTGATTTTGGGTTTAATTGCAAATATTCTGTTTTCAGGAAGTTTGTGGAGTAAATTGATTAAAAGAGCGAAGTTCAGGGACTAAATATGCAATTTCTGGAAAGATGCACATAACCAGCTCAGGAACACGCGCTCAGTCCACGAACACGGCCAATAATTATGTATAGCTTTTTGTTGAAAAGTAAGCATTCTTAGAAACTAATTCTAAGAAATGCTAGTTTAGTGACCAACATTTCTAGTTTAGTTATTTAATTCTCTTCATTAGCTTTGTTACGTTTCATTTTTAGATTTCAAGTATTTTGTATTGATTGTTTTTGCATATGATGTTTTGTCTCATATTATGTTGAATTCCAGTATTTTGTTTTGTGCTTACATGAATTCTTTGCTCTTTGTTTTCTTTTACTTAGCATATGTTTTAGTTGTTTTGATGGTTTTACCAAACTGCATATTATTTTGTAGTAGTACAGTTTGCATAGCTTTTACTTAGGTATATTTTGCATAACATTTAGGTAAATTATTTTGCATGGATTTTACCTTATTACCTTTTCTTTCTAGTAGCTTTGTTTGATCTTTATGTCTTACTTTTTCCTTACATGCTATTTAGTACACTTTCATGAATTTGCATGCTTTGTTTTACTCTTGCATGAAATATTGTTAACATGTAGATTTCCTTTTCATGTGCATGGTTTTTATGGTTTGCATAGTATATTTATGTATGTATATTTTGCAACTTGTAGTTTAGAGTAGGTAGTGCTTATTCTTTGTTATCTTTGATTTTGCATAGCATTTAATACATATAGACACATTAGATGTATGTCTTATTTCTTTACTGTATCTAATGTTCAGTGTATAGATATAGAAATTGTATGCATAATGCATTTCAAAATCTTTTTCCAGTTTGTTCTTTATTTAAATTCATGATGATTTTGTTTGCACTTCAATTTTCCAGTAGCTTAATTAGTTACTTTTTGTATACTGTTTTTGAAAAGAAAAATTCGGGCAGTCCAGTAGCATTTTGTTTGCCTCACTGCTGCTGAATATTAAATCCCATAGTTTTTGTGTGTTTTGTTCTGTTTTTGCTTGAGTTGTAGTTAGCTTGTATATTTATCATATGCATGGAATTGAATTAGGCAGTATACTGTACATATATATTGTATGATTTGTTTATTTATGCTTTGAAATTTTAATTTGCATTTACTATAGGTAGCTTGCTAAAATTTTCATGGTAGTAGCATTTAGATTCATGCGTACAGTAGGATTTATGAATTGCATTTACTTTACTTTTTATGTCATAAGTATGTATATTAGTTCTTAAAGATTGCATTTAGTCACTTTGCATAGTTTTCATGACATTTTCCTTGATAACATTTTGCAGAATTAGTTTAGCTAAGCTTAGCTTGTCTTTGCATTACAATAGTTTTTGTATGTTTTGTTTTTCACTTCAATTAGTTAGCCCGCATGACTTGTTATTTGCATGAGTTTTATGGCTTTTATATAGATTTCATTTGCATGGATATTTTAGGAAGTTTGCATGTGTCACTTGGCTAATTTTAAATTTGCTATAGTTGGAAATTTCGTTTGTAAACCTTCCATGATTGAATAATGCATGCAGTATATGCTTCAATTCCAATTTCGTGCAAGTTCAGTAGGTTTGTATATATTTTCCTTTTGATTTACAATTACTTTGTAGCAAATGCATGATATTTTCTGTTTGTACTACATTTTCCAGTAGGTTAGTTCATGGCTGTATTGTAATTTCTTTTTGCATGAATTGTTTGTAGATGCATTAGCTTGTCTTCCTTGATAGTTTAGTTTGCATTTAGTTTTCTAAAGTTCCATGGCAGTAGCATTAGTGTTTAAGATTGCATTTCTTTTGCAAATTTCGTCCAGTTCCTTTGTGCATTTTAATTCTAGAGTACATATATTCTGTTTTTGTGTAAAATTCCAGTGAGCATTCTTCACTGCCCTGCTGTATTTTCCTTCTAGCAATTGCAGTATGCAAACTGCCCTGTTCACTTTGTAAATTTCAGTATGCAATTTCCTCTGTTTTGCAGAAATTTCCAGTAGCTATGTGGTTAATTCCTCTGTTTTATACAAAATTCCAGTAGTTAACATATCTATAACTCTGTAATTGCTCTGTTTTGTACAAATTCCAGAACTGAAATTTCCATTTACCCTGCAGTTTCCCCTGTTTTTGCACCACCCGAGAGCATGTAAAAATCTTCTTTTCATTTTATTTCTTCAAATTTTCGTCCAGTTTGCTCTACAATTCATTTCTCTTCCATTTATTTTTCTTTTCTATTAAAACTCCATTTTGCATGCTTATCAAATCTTTTTATTTCTCCCTCCATTTTCATTCTTTCAAACTTCTTTCTTTCTTACATATTCATTCCATACTTATTTATCATTCTTTATCATTCTTTCATTCTTTTTCTTCTTTCTTTCATTCAATTAATTTAATTCATTTTATTTTCCTTATTTTTGATTAGATTAGCATTATTTAATAATCTTATATTTTACATCCTTTTATCCTTACTAATCTCTCTTTTCTTGTTTTGTAGGTAATGTGATTTCTTTCTCTTATTTTTTTCTTGATCTTTTAATTTCTTTACTAGATCGTTTGTAGTAGGACATTTTTTTTTTTTAATTTTGTAATTTCTTTCTTTCTTTGTTTTGTTGTATTCTATCCTTCTTGATTGTTGTTGAAGGTAAAACATGAATAAATAGGCTTCGCTACAAAACCTGGAAATGCAAGTGGGACAATTGTCCAGGCAATTTTCAGAACGAGCAAAAATGATTACTCCCTAACAGCACCATACAAAATTCCGTTGAATAAATCGAAAGATGAAGTTGTTAGGGAGGACAAAGCGAGCCCTATAAAAGTCATTGAAGAAGGAAGAAGCTCCTAAGAAAGGAACAAAATAAGTTCCAAGAATGCTTGCTCGGAAACAAGATTTGTCTTTCTTCCCTTTCCTTTTACCGCTTTTATCGAGTCATACTTAGTTTTTGGCGTTCAAATATTGTCTATATCGCTTTATTAGTGGCTGGATGTTCCAATATAGGTTTTATTATTCTGTTTGTTATTTTATTCTCGGATGTTCCGGATAGGGTTTATTTGTTTTATTTATTCACTTTTTAGATGATTTTAATTGTTTTTTTTGCTCGGCATGAACTATTTGATTTATTTAGGATTTTTATGATTATCTTTTGTGTTCATAGTTGACTTTCTCGTTTTAAATATAATTTTCTTGTTTTTATTTTTATAGTTTTTTTTCACACTTTTCCCGTTTTGTATTTATAGTTTTCTCGCACTTATTTATTTTTCAAATAAGTTGTGGGGTATTAGCTTTTACACCGAGGACAGTGCAATTTTCAAGTTGTGGGGTAGGTGTGTGCTCGTTTTATCTCAATTTACAAATATTTTCAAAATAATTGCCAAATTTTTCGAATTTTTCAAAATGATTAGTTTACTTGAAAAGATTATTTTGTGAACTTTTTGTGGGAATTTGATTCGCTTAGCCGATGATAGTTATCGGTTGTTGATTGTTGAAAGTCTCGATATTTGATTTAGTTCATTTTGTTGATACTTGATACGAGCATGATTATAGGAAAATCCTGAAACTCTTTTGACACAGCTATTTTTGGTTGATTGTTCCGATTAGTGGACTACTTTTGGACAGTTTATTTGAATAGTATTAAGTCTTTTGGGAATGGAAATAACTTGCGTTTTCACTTGAAAATTCTTTGAGAGACTTGCCACACTTTTAATTTTCGTTGAATAAATTGTTGAATAAAAGGTTGTTTTGCATGTATCCTTTGCTACTTGAGCACCACTCCTTATGGTAATTGAATGTCCGGTGCCCTAAGCTCCTCGGGATTTGGGAGTCATCGGAGTGGAACTCGTTACAAGGGTAGTTAAAGTTGATATTGTGATGTGTTATTTTGAGTTAAATATAAATAAAATTAATATAAATAATCGAATAAAGAATACTAAAAATAATAAGAATCTTCAAGATTAAAATAGGTTTGTCACTAATAAAATAACTCAATTAGGCAGAGCACCTATCGAAATAGTTTAGTAAATATAGAAGTATTCAGATTTTAAATTTATAAAAATCGTTTTTCCCTAAGACTTCTATTAAATTCTAGTGTGGAAAATATAATCAAACTAATTATGAATATGATTTGTGAATAAGGATCATTCAACAAGTAAATCAACCAATATCAAGAATGATAAGAATGAATTCTAAATCCTAGAAAGCAAAGTAAAGAACAATGTAAGGAATTACGCAAGTGAAAAGGTTGGGCGGAATTCCTCGTAAAATATAGGTGAGATAAGAGGATACAAAATACCAAGTATAGGATAATCTTGGATCTAGTATCATAGCTCCACCAAATCAAGTCTAAAGTAGAATCTCTTCCATACGGTTCGTGGCAAGAAATTCCTAGATTAAGAACACTTGAATGTTGACAAGATCAAATCTCCCATCAATCATCCTGGTTCCGGTCCATCAATAGGAAACTAATCACATCAACTTGGCACTAATCGTATATCCTGGTTCCGGCCTAACAATTAGTGTTAATCCGAAACCACAATCTCAAATCAAAGCTTTTACTAAAGATAAAATTCAGATCTAAAGTCATCAATGAAATTGCAATTCGAATCAATAAAACCACAATCATTCAATCCAAGAATATCACAATATCTCAAGTAATTTGTAAAATACAAACCAACCAAATCTACCTATAAGAAATGTAGAAGTGAGAATTCCTAAGGTTGGTTAACTAATTACAAAGAATAACAAGGAATAATAGAAGAAAAGGGGAAAGTGAAACATAGACATTAAACCTTCTTCCTCTTCAACTCCTTCTCTTGATTCTTCTTTGTTTCTTCAACTTGAATCTTCAATTTGTGTAGCCCAAATACCCTAGAATATATTTAGTAAATTTCCTTACGGATCGAGGCAAACTCACCAAATTAATCCCAAGATACTCAATACTACAACAAGTAGAGAGTGATCTCTAAGAAAATTGGAAAATCAAAGTATAGATCTCTCTCTAAGTTCTACCAAACCTTACAATGACTTAACAATTCAGCATAATCCAACCTTAATACAAGCCTATATCCAACCTTATGCTCCTCTTCCAACCCCTAAATAATGGTAAAAATTCCAATATTTATAGATAACCAAAACAGGGGTAAAATGGTAATTTTACATGAAAAGAATCTGGACAAGCACATCACTATGGGCGTAGCCCCTTGTGCATTACGGGCGTAATGAGGCGGTTAGGGCAACGGGCGTAAAAAGGGCAACGGGCGTAAAAATAAAAAAATAAAAAAAATGCAAAATAAACACGCCCGTGTTCATGCTGCTGGCTGGGCGTGTTCATCCTGCTAAGCGCGTGTTCATGGGCTGTTTTTGTACATCTTTCCGGAAATTGCATATTTAGTCCCCGAACTTCGCTCTTTTAATCGATTTGCTCCACAAACTTCCCGAAAACAGAATATTTGCAATTAAACCCAAAATCAATCAATTTATCTCAATTTAATACAATAATCCTCAACAATTATGCACAATTATCCTTCCAAAACATTATCAAATTTAGTGTTATCATATTGTTAAGCAAAGAATAAAAACCTTGAATAAAAGAGAATAAATTGAATAAAAATTTACTTTTGAATAAGTGGCTTGTTTCTTGAGATTTTATTGTGATTATGTCTCGTTGTTGAAGTTTTTGATCGACCGAACCACTATTTGAGTATTTTGCTTTGAAAGGATATTTGCTATTTGGATCACTAATTGAGATAGAGCACACACTGCACTCGGGATGATTTTATGATCATTTTTCGTATTTAAGTTGAAAATGATTTGTTCAATTTTGTATTTCTTGATTTAAACATGAAAACACTTGATGAGGCATAGAAATGAATCATTCCTTAAACACTTTGTTTATGAGATCTTTGAAAAGTAAACTAGTTAGTTTGAATTCTTTGAGAAAACAATTATGCACTTTTCTATTAAATGATTTGTTTGATTCAAATTCCTTCTTTGATTTACTTGAGGACAAGCAAAGGTTAAGTTGTGGGGTGTTATGATAACGCTAAATTTGATAATGTTTTGGAAGGGTATTTGTGCATAATTGTTGAGGATTATTAGAGTAAATTGAGATAAATATGTTAATTGTATATTTCCGTTTTCAGGAAGTTTGTGGGCTATTTGATCAAAAGAGCAAAGTTCGGGGACTAAATATGTAATTTTTGGAGCTGAACACGCCCAACCAAGAAGAGGAACACGCCCGTGTTCCTATTGATCCAGCACAGTGCACGAACACGCTCAGCAACACGGGCTCAGCCATGAACACGACTTCCAACACGGCTTCCAACACGCCCATGTTGCGTATCACCAACACGGGAGGCAGCACGGTCTAAACACTGGCGTGTTCGGGTTGGATAGAGTTTTGATTAGGCTAAATAGCTAAGTAATTTTAGAGGTTTGGTAGAACTTAGAGAGAGATCTATACTTTGATTTTCCAATTTTCTTAGAGATTATTCTCTACT
>JAHSUH010002366.1:0-28331 GCA_025388415.1 Cynanchum wilfordii
TAAGGTTCTAGATTGACGACCCCTAGTACTTCACCTAGAAGGATCTACTCTGAATCCTTCGGACATCATATTTTCTATCTCTTCCTCGGAAAAGGGGTTACGCTCATCTTCGAAGTCGGACATACTTATCTCAACCTGCGAAGGATTATCATAGAAGCCTAAGATATCTAACAAGAATGTTTTAATTAGTCTTATGTTCGAGCAATTGAGCATTTCAACCCCTAAAGAAAGGTATTGATTCGGGTCATACCCTAAAGTTTCTAAGTCAGCAGGTTCAATACTAAAGAAAACTGTATTTCCAACTTGGCGAGGGCATATCTTCCAACAGTCATCAGTCCTATTATACAAAATCAAATTCGGCATACTGAAAGCTCAAATAGTCTTTCTCCCAACAGTTTTTCGACCCATGATAACTGGAGATGAAAAGGAAATTTAAAAAGAAAAAATATATATACCTTTTTCCAAAGAACCGAATCCGTGAGTTGAAAGGTTTCAAAAACACCGCAAAACTCGCAGAAAATTAGAGCAAGATTGAAGTAAATTGAAACATAAGATAAAGGACGGAGAACGTTTAAAGATTTCGCAGAAAATAATCTATCGAAAATTTCGAAGATTGCACATAGGGGGTTTTAGAAAGTGAAGAACCGAAGATAAAAAGGAGAATGATGAAATAAGAAGCAGAGAAGGAAAGAAAAAGAAGAAAAAGGGAAAATAAATAAAATAATATTATTATTATTAATTCCCATCATTATGCTACAACTTATTAGGAGAGAGAAAATGACAACCGTCAGAAATTATTACCGACGACTGTCACACGCATGAAAGAGACAATTGGAGGGAAATTCAAGCGCCAATTGACAAGGATAAAATTTTTAAAATTTTCTCGGAAGTCTTTTAAGTGTACATAACTCACAATGAAGCATAAATACATGTACACTTCGTCGAGATGGCACTAAAGGGAAAAAGAGCCACGTGGACAATAAGGATATTAAGGTTTATTTTAATATAAGTAAATCCCAGTGAAAATTAATAGACAACAAGGCTAAATCATAAAGCAAGCGAAATCGAAGTGAAGAATAAAGCTCACTTTCCCGACCAAATTTGTCACAAGGTGTCTCTCGGCACGGCCACGAATCCAACACCCGACAACACACTCAACGGGTCAAGCGCACCGCCTTGACCCTTATGCGAAACAAGTAATTATCAAAGATAACTAACACACCAACAGTTACGAGAATCACTCTCAACCTTTATATTAACAAATAAAAGGAATATACACAAAAGAGCAGTCCGTGCACAAGGATTCTCGGCCAATGATAGAATAAAATCCACTCGACTATTCTATCACTCACGACTGCCTATCTATAGCACAATCGTATGTCAACACGACACACTATTGACTCACAATGCACAACACACGCGCATAGTCTCGCACACAACTCTGGCCACTCTCGTGCCACTTATGTGTATTTGCACCTCTTGTTTCCTTTGCCCTCCACGAGCTGCCCCTATTTATAATCATAACTAGGGTTTGCAGAGAACACATGGGCCAAGCCCATCTTCGGTCTTTCCCGACCTAACTCAAGGACACTAACTCATGCCACCGCCTGTGCCACACTGCTTTGGGCCCACCAAGCCCGACACACATTCGGCGCACTACGCCCGACACATATTCGGCGCACCGAGCCCGACACACATTCGGCGCACTCCGCAAATCTCGGTCGTTCTTTTATAAGTCCAACATCCAACTGAAGCCCTAAGCACACATCTGCGCCTCCGCCTCCCGCACTTGCCGGGGGGCCCCTACGCCCGGGGACAAAGGGTCTTACATACCTCCGCCACTTAGAGGCATCGACGTCCTCGTCGATCTCTGCTGCCTCCAATAGTCAGCAATGTGATCTTCAAACTGCCACAAAGTAACGTCTCTTTCCCACGTAGCATCAATCTCAGCTTCACCCTTCCAATGCACAAGGAAGTCGGTTCTCCGATTTTTCTTACTCCGACCCATTGTCCTATGGTCCAGAATTTTCTCCACGAGCTTGTCAAACTGCTTTCGGATCACAGGTGGTGCTCTCTGTGATTTCCGCCTTTCACTTTCAAATTCATCCTTGTTAAACTTTTTCAAATAGCTAACATGGAAAGTGGGATGAATTTTCAACTTGTCGGGTAGCCTAAGTCTGTAAGCTACATGACCAACTTTCTTCAACACTTCGAATGGTCCATCATATTGTGGTATCAACCCACGATAAACAGCCTTCCGACCGATCTTCTTCCATATCTGCGGTGTCAACTTCAGCAACACCAAGTCACCTACTTCAAATTGTACATCCCGCCTATGTTGATCATCATACTTCTTCATCCTTTTCTGAGCTAATTCCAAACTATCCTTTGCCTCGACAATTAGTTCATGCTTTGCCTTAGCAAACCCTTGTGCCGCTGGACACGTTCCAACACCGGGCACAACCAACGTCATGTCTTGTGGGGTTGTCGGTTGCTGCTCATTCACCAACTTAAAAGGGCTCATCTTCGTTGCGGAAGATCGATGAAGATTATAATTAACCCGAGCGCGTCTAGAAGATTCACCCAATTCTTCTCGGCTCTGTCACATAGTGTCTCAAGTATTCCTCCAATAATGCATTAATCCTTTCCGTCTGACCATCGGTCCGAGGATGATTTGCCGTTGAGAACTTCAATTCGGATCCTAACAATCCAAACAATGCTACCCAAAAATGACTAGTAAACCGTGCATCCCTATCACTAACTATGTCCCTCGGTTTGCCAAAATATTTTACAACATGCTTGAAAAATAACTCAGCCGCTACATCGGCTGGACATGACGAAGGGGCAGGGACAAATATTGCATACTTGGAAAATCGATCAACTATTACAAAAATAGAGGACATATCATTCACCTTTGGCAAACCAGAGATGAAATCCATTGATATACTCTGCCACGGTCCCTCAGGAATAGGCAATGGTTGCAACAAACCAGGTTCCCTCATTCGCTCCACCTTGTCCTGTTGGCACACTAGACACGTCCGGACATAGACCTCTATGTCATCCTCCATGCGCGACCAATAGAATCGTCTAGCCAACAATGATCTAGTCCTTTCTATGCCCGGATGACCAGCCCATAATGAGTCATGTGCTTCCTTAAGCAACATCCGTCTCAATTCTCCGCTAGGGACATACGCTCGTCCGCCTTTGGCATACAACATGCCATCATCGAGCCAATATCTTCTCACAAGTGCCATCCTGTACTAAGGACATTAGTTTTTGATAAATAGGGTCATTGGGAGCATACTCAAGTATTTTTGCCACAAAATTCGACTCCACCATCGAATTCGCAGCGAGGGTCATGCACAAGGCCCTCCTGCTCAATGCATCGGCCACCAGGTTGTACTTCCCTGGCCTATGTACCCACTCAAAATCATATTCCGCCAAGAACTCTTGCCATCGAGCTTGCTTCGCAGACAACTTCTTCTGCGTCTTGAAGTAAGTATTTGCCACATTGTCCGTCACCACTGTGAAGGACGAACCCAAGAGGTAGTGTCTCCAAATCGTAAGGCAATCTTGGTGAAATACTTCCCTTTTGCCAATCTGTCGAACAAATCCAACCGATTCGGGATAGGATACTTGTTCTTCACCAGGCAACTTATTCAAGGCTCGGTAGTCGACACGAGAATCGCAACGAGCCGTCTTCCTCTTTTTTTGGAACAAGGCGGCGCACCATATGGGGCTTTTGAGGGTCTCGATGAACTCAGGCATCAAGCAACTCACCTAATTGCTTCCTCAATTCCAACAACTCCGGCTGGTCCCATTCTGACGGTGCTTGCGCCGGGTGTGGCTGCTCCAGGTTTCAACTCGACGTCGATGATCAATTGCACGCCTCGGCGGCAACATCTTGGGCAACTCCTCGGGCATCAAATCAGCAAACTTGTCCAACACCTTGGACACGGACACAGGCAGTGTTGAGTGAACAACGTTCGTCTCTTCCAACATAACGGGGACAAATGTTGGCTCACCACGCCTTAACCCATCCTTCAACTGTATCGCTGATAACATCCCTATGCCACCTTTTTGCTCCAAATCTTTGTACTTGCACTGTACAAAGGCCGGGGACAAATCATCCATGATCATCAATCCACGCAGGTGTGGCATCAATGCCACTTTCGCCATCACAAAGGAATTCAATTCCTAAGATCAAATCAAAATCATCAAGTGGGACAGCCGTCAACCGACACTGTCCATCCCAACTTCCCACTTTTAGACTCACCATTGCATTGCCCCTCACCCGTTGCTGCGCGGCATTGACAGTCTTAATGGTGTGGGTACTCTCTTGCAGTGCCAGCTGCAAGCGTGTGGCTTCTCGGTCCGCCACGAAACCGTTGGTTGCACCAGAATCAATCATTGCCCACATATCCACGCCGTTCACGACCACCTTCACATACATTAGCCCACATACTGTCTCTGGTCGATCGGCCACCTGAATGGCATTGCACAACTGAATAGGGTTCACACGAGCATAAGGCTCCCCCCTTATTCTCACCGCTTCTCCGATTTGAAGCAATGACCAAATTCCGATTGTGCTTTGGCTTTGGGCATTGGTACGACATGTGCCCAATATCCCGATAATTGTAGCACTTGACACCAGCTTCTTTCGATTTCCCCGCAACATCATTCCTTCTCTTTGACTTGTCAGCCGAAGACTTCCCCTTTGTCTTCGACAAGACATTCTTCTTTTTCCGGCCCCGGGGGGCCAGAGCCGCAATATCCGTTAATCGATCTGCCATCCCAAAGGCTTCGACCACATCCTTTGGGTCCTGTCTCATGAGCTCGTTCCTTGCCCACTTTTTCAAACCCGACAAGAAATTGAATAACTTGTCCTCCTCGGACATGTCAGAAATATTAAGAAGAATAGAAGAGAAATCAATGACAAATTTGGTATCAAAGCTCAAGTTCGAGCCTTTGGGAGATGTCGTCGTCTAGTGACCCGAGGCGGCGCGGTGCGGCTCGACTCGTCTTCGACACCTCACGCAACAACCGCAGATAGGTTGACACGGTTGGAAATACTTCTTTGAAACTTTGTTCAAGCAGTCGGCATGACAGAGCATGATGAGAATGCTCGGACATTGGTGTAGCAGATCCAAGGACCACCACATGTCGTGCTGGAGGTGCAACAACTCCGAGGAGATGATGGACAATGTCAAGAACGACATTGCTTCCTTGAAGCAGAGTGTGATGGAAGTTGCCGTAAGCACTGCTGGAGGGAAAAGGAAACAAGAGAGGTGCAAATACACATAAGTGGCACGAGAGTGGCCAGAGTTGTGTGCGAGACTGTGCGCGTGTGTTGTGCATTGTGAGTCAACAGTGTGTCGTGTTGACATACGATTGTGCTATAGATAGGCAGTCGTGAGTGATAGAATAGTTAGTAGTTTTTATTCTATCATTGGCCGAGCAGTCCTTGTGCACGGACTGGCTCTTTTTGTATATTCCTTTTTTTTGTTAATATAAAGGTTGAGAGTGATTCTCGTAAGTGTTGGTGCGTTAGTTATCTTTGATAATTACTTGTTTCCGCATAAGGGTCAAGGCAGTGTGCTTGACCCGTTGAGTGTGTTGTCGGGTGTTAGATTCTGGTGGCCGTGCCCGGAGAGACACCTTGTGACAAATTCGGAGGTATGTAAGACCCTTTGTCCCCGGGCGTGGGACAGTCTCGGCAGGTGTGGGACAGTGGCGGCGCAGATGTGTGCCTAGGGTTTCAGCTGGATGCTTTGGACTTATAAAAGAAGGACTGAGATTTACGGAGTGCGCCAAATGTGTGTCGAGCTCGGTGCGCCGAATGTATGTCGGGCTTGGTAGGCCCAGCAGTGGCATGAGTTAGTGTCCTTGAGTTAGGTCGGGAAAGACCGAAGATGGGCTTGGCCCATGTGTTCTCTGCAAACCCTAGTTATGATTATAAATAGGGGCAGCTCGTGGAGGGCAAAGGAAACAAGAGAGGTGCAAATACACATAAGTGGCACGAGAGTGGCCAGAGTTGTGTGCGAGACTGTTCGCGTGTGTTGTGCATTGTGAGTCAACAGTGTGTCGTGTTGACATACGATTGTGCTATAGATAGGTAGTCGTGAGTGATAGAATAGTCGAGTGGATTTTATTCTATCATTGGCCGAGCAGTCCTTGTGCACGGACCGGCTCTTTGTGTATATTCCTTTTATTTGTTAATATAAAGGTTGAGAGTGATTCTCGTAAGTGTTGGTGTGTTAGTTATCTTTGATAATTACTTGTTTCCGCATAAGGGTAAAGGCAATGCGCTTGACCCGTTGAGTGTGTTGTCGGGTGTTGGATTCGGGTGGCCGTGCCGGGAGAGACACCTTGAGACAAATTTGGTATCAAAGCTCAAGTTCGAGCCTTTGGGAGATATCGTCGTCGTCTAGTGACCAGAGGCGAGCAGTGCGGCTCGACTCGTCTCCGACACCTCACGCAACAACCGCAGATAGGTTGACACGGTTGGAAACACTTCTTTTACACTTTGTTCAAGCAATCGGCGTGACAGAGCATGATGAGAATGCTCGGACATTGGTGGAGCAGATCCAAGGACCACCACATGTCGTGCTTTGGAGGTGCAACAACTCCAGGAGATGATGGACAATGCAAGAACGACATTGCTTCTTTGAAGCAGAGTGTGATGGAAGTTGCTTGTAAGCACTGCTTGGAGGTCAAAGGAAACAAGAGAGGTGCAAATACACATAAGTGGCACGAGAGCGCCGAGTTGTGTGCGCCGAGCGCGTGCGCGTGTGTTGTGCATTGTGAGTCAACAGTGTGTCGTGTTGACATACGATTGTGCTATAGATAGGCAGTCGTGAGTGATAGAATAGTGAGTGGATTTTATTCTATCATTGACCGAGCAATCCTTGTGCACGGACTGGCTCTTTGTGTATATTCCTTTTATTTGTTAATATAAAGGTTGAGAGTGATTCTCGTGAGAGTGATTCTCGTAAGTGTTGGTACGTTAGTTATGTTTGATAATTACTTGTTTCCGCATAAGGGTCAAGGCAGTGCGCTTGACCTGTTGAGTGTGTTGTCGGGTGTTGGATTCTGGTGGCCGTGCCCGGAGAGACACCTTGTGACAAATTCAGAGGTATGTAAGACCCTTTGTCCCCGGGCGTGGGACAGTCCCGGCAGGTGTGGGATAGTGGCGGCGCAGATGTGTGCCTAGGGTTTCAGCTGGATGCTAGACTTATAAAAGAAGGACCGAGATTTGCGGAGTGCGCCGAATCCGTGTCGAGCTCGGTGCGTCGAATGTATGTCGGGCTTGGTAGGCCCAGCAGTGTGGCACAGGCGGTGGCATGAGTTAGTGTCCTTGAGTTAGGTCGGGAAAGACTGAAGATGAGCTTGGCCCATGTGTTCTCTGCAAACCCTAGTTATGATTATAAATAGGGGCAGCTCGTGGAGGGCAAAGGAAACAAGAGAGGTGCAAATACACATAAGTGGCACGAGAGTGGCCAGAGTTGTGTGCGAGACTGTGTGCGTGTGTTGTGCATTGTGAGTCAACAGTGTGTCGTGTTGACATACGATTGTGCTATAGATAGGTAGTTGTGAGTGATAGAATAGTCGAGTGGATTTTATTCTATCATTGGCCGAGCAGTCGTTGTGCACGGACTGGCTCTTTGTGTATATTCCTTTTATTTGTTAATATAAAGGTTGAGAGTGATTCTCGTAAGTGTTGGTGTGTTAGTTATCTTTGATAATTACTTGTTTCCGCATAAGGGTCAAGGCAGTGCGCTTGACCCGTTGAGTGTGTTGTCGGGTGTTGGATTCGGGTGGCCGTGCCGGGAGAGACACCTTGTGACAAATTTGGTATCAAAGCTCAAGTTCGAGCCTTTGGGAGATGTCGTCGTCGTCTAGTGACCAGAGGCGAGCAGTGCGGCTCGACTCGTCTCCGACACCTCACGCAACAACCGCAGATAGGTTGACACGATTGGAAACACTTCTTTTACACTTTGTTCAAGCAATCGGCGTGACAGAGCATGATGAGAATGCTCGGACATTGGTGGAGCAGATCCAAGGACCACCACATGTCGTGTTGGAGGTGCAACAACTCCAGGAGATGATGGACAATGTCAAGAACGACATTGCTTCCTTGAAGCAGAGTGTGATGGAAGTTGCCGTAAGCACTGCTGGAGCCAGTGTGACCAAGGCAAGGGTAAAGGTACCCGAGCCGGTGGCGTATTCGGGAGTTCGTGACGCCAAGGTGTTCAAAAACTTCTTGTGGGATCTTGAACACTACTTTGAGACGGCCAAAGTCCCCGAGGATGAGCAAGTTGCGATTGCTACGTTGTATCTTACCGACAATGCCATGTTGTGGTGGCGTACAAGGGAGAAGGACCCTAAGAAGGAAAAGGTACAGTCTTTTAGGGCTTTGAAGGCGGAATTGATGGATCAGTTCTTGCCCAAGAATGCCGAGTGACAAGCTCGTGAAAGCTTGAAGAAGCTGGAACAGACGGGAACTGTTCGAGAGTATGTCACTGATTTCTCTTCTATTCTTCTTAATATTTCCGACATGTCCGAGGAGGACAAGTTATTCAATTTCTTGTCGGGTTTAAAAAAGTGGGCAAGGAACGAGCTCATGAGACAGGACCCAAAGGATGTGGTTGAAGCCTTTGGGATGGCAGATCGATTAACGGATATTCGGTTCTCTGGCCCTCCTGTGCCAGAAAAGAAGAATGCCTTGTCGAAGACAAAGGGGAAGTCTTCGGGTGACAAGTCAAAGAGAAGGAATGATGTTGCTGGGAAATTGAAAGAAGCTGGTGTCAAGTGCTACAATTATCGGGAAATTGGGCACATGTCGTACCAATGCCCAAAGCCAAAGCGCAATCGGAATTTGGCTGCTGTTCAAATCGGAGAAGGCAGTGAGAATAATGGGGAGCCTTATGCTCGTGTGAACCCTATTCAGTTGTGCAATGCCATTCAGGTGGCCGATCGACCAAAGACAGTACGTGGGCTGATGTATGTGAAGGTGGTCGTGAACGGCGTGGATATGTGGGCAATGATTGATTCTGGTGCAACCAACAGTTTCGTGGCGGACCGAGAAGCCACACGCTTGCAGCTGGCACTGCAAGAGAGTACCCACACCATTAAGGCCATCAATGCGCGCGCAACGGGTGAGGGGCAGTGCAATGGTGAGTCTAAAAGTGGGAAGTTGGGAAGGACAATGTCGGTTGACGGCTGTCCCACTTGATGATTTTGATTTGATCTTAGGAATTGAATTCCTTGTGATGGCGAAAGTGGCATTGATGCCACACCTGCGTGGATTGATGATCATGGATGATTTGGCCCCGGCCTTTGTACGGTTCAAGTACAAATATTTGGAGCAGAAAGGTGGCATAGGGATGTTATCGGCGATACAATTGAAGGATGGGTTAAGGCGTGGTGAGCCAACATTTGTGGCCGTTATGTTGGAAGAGACGGACGTTGTTCACTCAACAATGCCCGTGTCCGTGTCCAAGGTGTTGGACGAGTTTGCTGATTTGATGCCCGAGGAGTTGCCCAAGATGTTACCGCCGAGGCGTGCAATTGATCATCAGATCGAGTTGGTACCTGGAGCAGTACCACCCGCACAAGCACCGTACAGAATGGGACCAGCGGAGTTGTTGGAATTGAGGAAGCAATTAGGTGAGTTGCTTTGGATGCTGAGTTCATCAGACCCTCAAAAGCCCCATATGGTGCGCTTGCCTTGTTCCAGAAGAAGGCAGACGACTCGTTGCGATTCTGTGTCGACTACTAAGCCTTGAATAAGTTGACGGTGAAGAACAAGTATCCTATCCCAAATCGGTTGGATTTGTTCGACAGATTGGCAAAAGGGAAGTATTTCACCAAGATTGACTTGCGATCCGGATATTGGCAAGTGCGGATTGCCAATGGTGATGAACCTAAGACCACGGTGGTGACAAGGTATGGTTCATTTGAGTTTTTATTTATGCCTTTTGGTTTGACTAATGCCCCTGCTACCTTCTGTAAGTTGATGAATGATGTCTTGTACGAATATTTGGATAAATTCGTAGTGGTATACTTAGATGACATAGTTATTTACAGTGAGTCTTTAGAAAATCATGTAAAGCATCTAAGATTAGTGTTTGCAAAATTAAGGGAATATGTGCTCTATGTAAAGAGGGAAAAGTGTGAGTTTTCTAAAAAGGAAATCAAGTTTCTTGGGCATATTATTAGCCATGGGTCGGTGAAGATGGATCCTCGAAAGGTGGAGGCAATTGAAAGCTGGTCTGCCCCGACAACAGTGGCGGAGTTGAGATCGTTTTTGGGATTGACCAACTACTATCGACGATTCATTGGCGGCTATGCAAGTGTGGCAAGTCCTCTGACCGACCTATTGAAAAAGGGTGTGAATTGGCTATGGAGCAAGGAGTGTATGGAGGCATTCCGGAAACTCAAAGATGCGGTGATGACAGTTCCTGTGCTGCAGCTGCCGGATTTTGAGTTGCCCTTTGAAGTACACACAGATGCCTCGGATCGTGCAATTGGTGGCGTGTTAATGCAAGAGAATAATCCTTTGGCATTTGAGAGCCGCAAGTTAAAAGGAATGTGAGCAGCGTTATACTGTCCATGAGAAGGAGATGACGACTGTGATTCATTGCCTTACGATTTGGAGACACTACCTCTTGGGTTCGTCCTTCACAGTGGTGACGGACAATGTGGCAAATACTTACTTCAAGACGCAGAAGAAGTTGTCTGCGAAGCAAGCTCGATGGCAAGAGTTCTTGGCGGAATATGATTTTGAGTGGGTACATAGGCCAAGGAAGTACAACTTGGTGGCCGATGCATTGAGCAGGAGGGCCTTATGCATGACCCTCGCTGCGATTTCGATGGTGGAGTCAAATTTTGTGGCAAAAATACGTGAGTATGCTCCCAATGACCTTATTTATCAAAAACTAATGTCCTTAGTACAGGATGGCACTGTGAGAAGATATTGGCTCGATGATGGCATGTTGTATGCCAAAGACGGACGAGCGTATGTCCCTAGTGGAGAATTGAGACGGATGTTGCTTAAGGAAGCACATGACTCATTATGGGTTGGTCATCCGGGCATAGAAAGGACTAGATCATTGTTGGCTAGAAGATTCTATTGGCCGCGCATGGAGGATGACATAGAGGCCTATGTCCGGACGTGTCTAGTGTGCCAACAGGACAAGGTGGAGCGAATGAGGGAACCTGGTTTGTTGCAACCATTGCCTATTCTTGAGGGACCGTGGCAGAGTATATCAATGGATTTCATCTCTAGTTTTCCAAAGGTGAATGATATGTCTTCTATTTTTGTAATAGTTGATCGATTTTCCAAGTATGCAATATTTGTCCCTGCCCCTTCGTCATGTCCAGCCGATGTAGCGGCCGAGTTATTTTTCAAGCATGTTGTAAAATATTTTGGCATACCGAGGGACATAGTTAGTGATAGGGATGCACGGTTTACTTGTCGTTTTTGGGTAGCATTGTTTGGATTGTTAGGATCCGAATTGAAGTTCTCAACGGCAAATCATCCTCGGACCGATGGTCGGACGGAAAGGATTAATACATTATTGGAGGAATACTTGAGACACTATGTGACAGCGAGGCGGAAGAATTGGGTGAATCTTCTAGACGCGGCTCGGTTCCGTTACAATCTTCATCGATCTTCCGCAACGAAGATGAGCCCTTTTGAGTTGGTGAATGGGCAGCAGCCGACAACCCCACAAGACATGACGTTGGTTGTGCCCAGTGTTGGAACGTGTCCAGCGGCACAAAGGTTTGCTAAGGCAAAGCATGAACTAATTGCCGAAGCAAAGGATAGTTTGGAATTGGCTCGAAAAAGATGAAGAAGTATGCCGATCAACATAGGCGGGATGTACAATTTGAAGTAGGTGACTTGGTGTTGCATGTTAGCGGAAGAATTGTACATCCCGCCTATATTGTACATCCCGCAGTCACCTACTTCAAATTGTACATCCCGCCTATATTGATCAAGCATACTTCTTCATCCTTTTCTGAGCCAATTCCAAACTATCCTTTGCCTCGGCAATTAGTTCATGCTTTGCCTTAGCAAACCTTTGTGCCGCTGGACACGTTCCAACACCGGGCACAACCAACGTCATGTCTTGTGGGGTTGTCGCGCCGCCCATTCACCAACTCAAAAGGGCTCATCTTCGTTGCGTGAAGATCGATGAAGATTGTAAATGAACCGAGCCGCGTCTAGAAGATTCACCTAATTCTTCCGGCTCGCTGTCACATAGTGTCTCAAGTATTCCTCCAATAATGCATTAATCTTTTCCGTCCGACCATCAGTCCGAGAATAATTTGCCGTTGAGAACTTCAATTCAGATCCTAACAATCCAAACAATGCTACCCAAAAACGACCAGTAAACCGTGCATCCCTATCACTAACTATGTCCCTCGGTATGCCAAAATATTTTACAACATGCTTGAAAAATAACTCAGCCGCTACATCGGCTGGACATGACGAAGGGGTAGTGACAAATATTGCATACTTGGAAAATCGATCAACTATTACAAAAGTAGAAGACATATCATTCACTTTTGGCAAACCGGAGATGAAATCCATTGATATACTCTGCCACGGTCCCTCGGGAATAGGCAATGGTTGCAACAAACCAGGTTCCCTCATTCGCTCCACCTTGTCCTGTTGGCACACTAGACACGTCCGGACATAGGCCTCTATGTCATCCTCCATGCGCGGCCAATAGAATCGTCTAGCCAACAATGATCTAGTCCTTTCTATGCCCGGATGACCAGCCCATAATGAGTCATGTGCTTCCTTAAGCAACATCCGTCTCAATTCTCCGCTAGGGACATACGCTCGTCGCCTTTGGCATACAACATGCCATCATCGAGCCAATATCTTCTCACAGTGCCATCATGTACTAAGGACATTAGTTTTTGATAAATAGGGTCATTGGGAGCATACTCACGTATTTTTGCCACAAAATTCGACTCCACCATCGAAATCGCAGCGAGGGTCATGCACAAGGCCCTCCTGCTCAATGCATCGGCCACTAAGTTGTACTTCCCCGGCCTATGTGCCCACTCAAAATAAAATTCCGCCAAGAACTCTTGCCATCGAGCTTGCTTCGCAGACAACTTCTTCTGCGTCTTGAAGTAAGTATTTGCCACATTGTCCGTCACCACTGTGAAGGACGAACCCAAGAGGTAGTGTCTCCAAATCGTAAGGCAATGAATCACAGTCGTCATCTCCTTCTCATGGACAGTATAACGCTGCTCACATTCCTTTAACTTGCGGCTCTCAAATGCCAAAGGATGATTCCCTTGCATTAACACGCCACCAATTGCACGATCCGAGGCATCTGTGTGTACTTCAAAGGGCAACTCAAAATCCGGCAGCTGCAGCACAGGAGCTGTCATCACCGTATCTTTGAGTTTCCGGAATGCCTCCACACACTCCTTGCTCCATAGCCAATTCACACCCTTTTTCAATAGGTCGGTCGGAGGACTCGCCACACTTGCATAGCCGCCAATGAATCGTCGATAGTAGTTGGTCAATCCCAAAAACGATCTCAACTCCGCCCCGGTTGTTGCCAAGCGGACCAGCCTTTCAATTGCCTCCACCTTTCGAGGATCCATCTTCACCGACCCATGGCTAATAATATGCCCAAGAAACTTGATTTCATTTTTACAAAACTCACACTTTTCCCTCTTTACATAGAGCACATATTCCCTTAATTTTACAAACACTAATCTTAGATGTTTTACATGATCTTCTAAAGACTCACTGTAAATAACTATGTCATCTAAGTATACCACTACGAATTTATCCAAATATTCGTACAAGACATCATTCATCAACTTACGTAGGTAGCAGGGGCATTAGTCAAACCAAAAGGCATAACTAAAAACTCAAATGAACCATACCTTGTCACCACCGTGGTCTTAGGTTCATCACCATTGGCAATCCGCACTTGCCAATATCCGGATCGCAAGTCAATCTTGGTGAAATACTTCCCTTTTGCCAATCTGTCGAACAAATCCAACCGATTCGGGATAGGATACTTGTTCTTCACCGTCAACTTATTCAAGGCTTGGTAGTCGACACGGAATCGCAACGAGCCGTCTGCCTTCTTCTGGAACAAGGCAGGCGCACCATATGGGGCTTTTGAGGGTCTAATGAACTCAGCATCCAAAGCAACTCACCTAATTGCTTCCTCAATTCCAACAACTCCGCTGGTCCCATTCACGTACGGTGCTTGCGCCGGGGGTGCTTGCCCGGTACCAACTCGATCCGATGATCAATTGCACGCCTCGGCGGTAACATCTTGGGCAACTCCTCGGGCATCAAATCAGCAAACTCGTCCAACACCTTGGACACGGACACGGGCAGTGTTGAGTGAACAACGTCCGTCTCTTCCAACATAACAACCACAAATGTTGGCTCACCACGCCTTAACCTATCCTTCAACTGTATCGCTGATAACATCCCTATGCCACCTTTCTGCTCCAAATCTTTGTACTTGCACTGTACAAAGGCCGGGACCAAATCATCCATGATCATCAATCCACGCAAGTGTGGCATCAATGCCACTTTCGCCATCACAAGGAATTCAATTCCTAAGATCAAATCAAAATCATCAAGTGGGACAGCCGTCAACCGACATTGTCCTTCCCAACTTCCACTTTTAGACTCACCATTGCACTGCCCCTCACCCGTTGCTGCGCGGCATTGACAGTCTTAATGGTGTGGGTACTCTCTTGCAGTGCCAGCTGCAAGCGTGTGGTTTCTTGGTCCGCCACGAAATTGTTGGTTGCACCGGAATCAATCATTGCCCACATATCCACGCCGTTCACGACCACCTTCACATACATCAGCCCACGTACTGTCTCTGGTCGATCGGCCACCTAAATGGCATTGCACAACTGAATAGGGTTCACACGAGCATAAGGCTCCCCCTTATTCTCACTGCCTTCTCTGATTTGAACAACAGCCAAATTCTGATTGCGCTTTGGCTTTGGGCATTGGTACGACATGTGCCCAATTTCCCGACAATTGTAGCACTTGACACCAACTTCTTTCGATTTCCCAACAACATCATTCCTTCTCTTTGACTTGTCACCCGAAGACTTCCCCTTTGTCTTCGACAAGGCATTCTTCTTTTCCGGCACAGGAGGGGCAGAGAACTGAATATCCGTCAATCGATCTGCCATCCCAAAGGCTTCGACCACATCCTTTGGGTCCTGTCTCATGAGCTCGTTCCTTGCCCACTTTTTCAAACCCGACAAGAAATTGAATAACTTGTCCTCCTCGGACATGTCGAAATATTAAGAAGAATAGAAGAGAAATCGGTGACATACTCTCGAACAGTTCCCGTCGGGCCTCCGGCTTCTTCAAGCTTTCACGAGCTTGCCACTCGGCATTCTTGGGCAAGAACCGATCCATCAATTCCGCCTTCAAAGCCCTAAAAAAGACGTACCTTTTCCTTCTTAGGGTCCTTCTCCCTTGTACGCCACCACAACATGGCATTGTTGGTAAGATACAACGTAGCAATCGCAACTTGCTCATCCTCGGGGACTTTGGCCGTCTCAAAGTAGTGTTCAAGATCCCACAAGAAGTTATTGAACACCTTGGCGTCACGAACTCCCGAATACGCCACTGGCTCAGGTACCTTTACCCTTGCCTTGGTCACACTGGCTCCAGCAGTGCTTACGGCAACTTCCATCACACTCTGCTTCAAGGAAGCAATGTCGTTCTTGACATTGTCCATCATCTCCTGGAGTTGTTGCACCTCCAAGCACGACATGTGGTGGTCCTTAGATATGCTCCACCAATGTCCGAGCATTCTCATCATGCTCTGTCACGCCGATTGCTTAAACAAAGTGTAAAAGAAGTGTTTCCAACCGTGTCAACCTATCTGCGGTTGTTGCGTGAGGTGTCGGAGACGAGTCGAGCCGCACTGCTCGCCTCTGGTCACTAGACGACGACGACATCTCCCAAAGGCTCGAACTTGAGCTTTGATACCAAATTTGTCACAAGGTGTCTCTCTCGGCACGGCCACTCGAATCCAACACCCGACAACACACTCAACGGGTCAAGCGCACTGCCTTAACCCTTATGCGGAAACAAGTAATTATCAAAGATAACTAACACACCAACACTTACGAGAATCACTCTCAACCTTTATATTAACAAATAAAAGGAATATACACAAAGAGTCAGTCCGTGCACAAGGACTGCTCGACCAATGATAGAATAAAATCCACTCGACTATTCTATCACTCACGACTACCTATCTATAGCACAATTGTATGTCAACACGACACACTGTTGACTCACAATGCACAACACACACGCACAGTCTCGCACACAACTCCGGCCACTCTCGTGCCACTTATGTGTATTTGCACCTCTCTTGTTTCCTTTGCCCTCCACGAGCTGCCCCTATTTATAATCATAACTAGGGTTTGCAGAGAACACATGGGCCAAGCCCATCTTCGATCTTTCCCGACCTAACTCAAGGATACTAACTCATGCCACCCCCTGTGCCACACTACTGGGCCCACCAAGCCCGACACACATTCTCGCGCACCGAACCCGACACACATTCGGTGCACTCCGCAAATCTCGGTCCTTCTTTTATAAGTCCAGCATCCAGCTGAAACCCTAGGCACACATCTGCGCCGCGCCAACCCCCCCGCACCTGGGCCGGGTCCCCCCCCCCAAGAGACAAAAGATCTTACATACAGTTAATCAAAGGAGGAAGGATGCCAACCACGTAAATTATAATGGAGAATAAGTAACGGATCCCACTAAAAGCAATAATTATCAATTAAAAGTTGTCTAACCAAAGAATTGACCAAAGAATCAAGTAGTAAAAATCTAATAACATAATTCCACTAAACGGAAAAATATCTCTATTTAGACTTGATTTATTTTTCACACCTTTTTAATCCCAAATATCTGTTTGAATGATTTTTGCACCTTCACCTTACTTGCAGCTGATTTTGGCTTAGAAGGGAGGGAACAAAACAGTGGCGTTACAGTACCCTAATTGCTGTGCTGGACAGATTACAAAGTCAGTTGCATCAGGATTGGAACACAATGATATTACTCAGTTGGAAATTGCCATGCTTGTCTTGATTACACCCTATTCCATATAAACCCATAGCTTTTAATACACTTTCTGCATCATAGGATCCTCCATTTGGTTTAATATCTGCGTACAAAACCAACAATGAATATTCCATAATATTATATATATATTAGTAATTTTCATGGCACAAAAAAAAATAAAAAAATACTATGTTTCTTAATTACTTGCATCAGTTAATTTCTTTAAGAAATTAGCTTTCTTCTTGAGTTTCAACGCTTTATCAAAGAACTGATGAAGATTCATTTGTGAGCACGTCCCATAATTTCGCCATTCTCGTGACCATAACTTCTCGCTTTTACCAGCTGGGCAATCTAGTGATGGCCAATGACCTCTCAATCTTGGAACTAAATCTTTTATCTGCATACATAACACATAAA
The DNA here is from genome assembly GCA_025388415.1 of Cynanchum wilfordii. Lineage (NCBI taxonomy): Eukaryota > Viridiplantae > Streptophyta > Magnoliopsida > Gentianales > Apocynaceae > Cynanchum > Cynanchum wilfordii. The sequence continues at coordinate 17,534 of JAHSUH010002366.1, forward strand.
TAAAATTAAGTTCTCATATTTATATATAACAAGAAGCAAAAAGATTATATTGAAGTCTTAAATTTCATAATATATATATATATATATATATATATATATATATGTATGTATATATATTTGTATATGGTGTCAGAATCTAAAAAAAAACACTACCTTGGATATATTAAAGCGGTCCCGAGGATTGCAATTTTGGGGCCATGTACCGTTGAAGTAATATGGCCTCATCTCAACAATGACAAAATCTTTGGCTGGTTTCGAATTCTCATTATAACAACACCCTTCCTTTGTATTGCATATAGACCCTGGCCACTGCATTAATCCACACCATAAAATTTAAATATATTTTCAGAGGCATAATATATAATATATATATATATATATATATATATATATATCTAAGCAATTTAATGTATGTAAAGTATTAATATTACCTCTAGTGTAAAGAAGAAAAAATCGGGTTTGGGATATTTGCAAGAGATGTTTGAAACCAAAGATAAAGATAGGATGAAGAAGAAAATTGGGAATAAGATGTTAAGCTTCATTTTCTCTCTCTCTCTCTCTCTAAACTGTTTTCTTTCTTTTCTACTGCAGCGTATCCATTGACTACTGTATATTTATAGTAGCTACGGGCAATGCATGCATGCATGCATCTAGATACATACATACATACTGATGGTGCTCCCATGTGCATTGATCCACTTGATCGCAGTCTATATAAAAATATATATATATATATATATCTTTGAACGCATTTCACAGGTTGTCCCACCAATGCACTTGATTTTGTATCCTTATTCTTGATATTGCTGTCCACTACTCAGAGCACATGCGTATTATTTTAATGTTTATCTCAGAAAATACACGCTCCATTTTCTTAAATTGTCAAAGAAATTAAGTTTTTTTTTTTTTATTTTAAAAGAAAAAGAAGTCCGTCTTCGACTTAATGGTATATTAGTTTCTCTTTCAACCAAAAGATTGAGAGTTCAAATCTCTTTTAGTCATTGGTCTAGGAGTTTCTCCCTTACCTAGCTTGTCAAGAATTTAAGAATTTAAACTTCACCTGAAGTTCCACAGTTCAAGATATATCCGCAAGGGTCTGAAAAACTACCTCAAAAAAAAAATAAAAATAAAATGTACTTTTTTTTTTAGAATATAGAAATTTTATTAGCACCCTGCCATTCAGAAAAAAAAAATGTACTTATTAATATTAATTTTAATACTTTTATACTTAATACTTTAGTACTTAGTAATTATTTTTATTCAATAAAGTAAATTAAAAATTATTTTTGCATTTTGAACAAAATATTAAATTAATTTTTATATTTTATTTCAAAAAAGTATATATATATTTTTTTTATAAACCTCCATTAATTAAATAAGGTAGTGTGTCTCATTACATGAATTCAACAGTTATCTTTCTTGATCCATTCCAACTTTTATGACACGTGATTTATTTTATATTTAATATTTTTAATATATTCTACATTAGAGACATGCTTAAGCAAATAACTTTATTATTATTATTATTGATAAGTCATAAATTTTCATAATTATTATATTTAATTCTTTTACCTTTTGATTAGATATCAAGTTAATTTTTGGAATTTATGTTTGTTTTGATGATAGTGGTGGAAAATCAAAGATTAAGCAAAATTTGGCTAAAAGACTTATTCTTAGTCATCAATTATTACGAAGACGTCTTTTAGATGAAGAAATTAAAATTTGAATGGATGACTATCAACAATTCCCAAAATATTTAAAGATATATTCAAATTATCTTATCTTTATTATTTTATTAATTATTAGAGAGAGAGGGGTAATTATCTCCTATTTTAATTAGGATTTTTATTTATTTATTATTATTCTATTAGGATTATGAAAAGTTAGTAAGAAGTTATTATTCTATTAGGATTCCGAGAAGTTAGGAAAACCTTTATAAATAGGCCTACTCTACATTCTTTTCTTAACCAAGTTTTCAAGATTTAGAAAGAAGAAAGATGGAGACCGCGATGGCCGCCTAAGCTTCGATTCAGTCCGGGGAATGATTCCAAGACAAGTTCCGAGTTCATGATCTACACAAATTCCGGGTTTTTAAGCTAATTTCCAATTTTTTGAATTCATTACTTTTAACAATTCAATATTTAGATCGCGTGATTGAATATTGATGAGGTTTTACTTAATTCTTTTGATGCTTTTTCATTGAATTGAGTTGGGATTTTATTATTTATGATTGAATTTAATTTTGGACAGTTTTGTGGCTTCACGAATTGTTTTGATATTATCACGGGTTTTAGGTTAAACTTGAATTTATTGATTAGGCGCTTGTCCTAGGATATACTTTGGTTGTTTAATCGAATTCTAACGGCTTCGTTAGTAGGTGATACGAATACTAATTAGGGCTTCCATTTAGTAGTCAATCAAGGAATTAGTTTTGAAATCTGGAAATTCATTAAGGAACGAGGAAGAACTTAAATTGAATCATTACCCTAGGACTGAAATATTTAAATCGATACTTGCGTTTTCTTATTAGTTAATTGTTTTCTACAATTTCCCAATCTAAAAATCCCTCTTTTATTGTTTTATTCTCTTATTAATTGATTTCGATTAGGTTTCTTAGGGAAACGACTCGGTGAACACCCTAAACTGCTCATTGATTTAATTGAATTAATCTTGGCCGATTTGACGACAATCGTGTAATTCTAAAACCCTACCAAGATTTTGGCGCCGTTTGTCGGGGAAGCCATAATCGTTAAATCATAATAAGAATCTGTCTTTTATTTGTTTTTAGTTGTTTGAAATATTTTATTGCCCTTTTTTTTTCCGTGTTTAGGTAGAAATTTGAAAATTTCTGTTTATTTTCCTATTCACGCAATGTTCCGGTAAAAATTTTATTTCCGATTACGCTGATATTTGTTATCCAAAGGTTTTGGGTCGTGGGGAGCAAAACTCACTGCCACAGGCAGTAAACCAATCCTTTTTTTTTTTTTGCCAAATTCCATCGTTTTGATCACGTTTTCAAATTTTCAAGTATTTTTTTGTTTTATTTTTAGTAATTTTTGTTAATTTTTAGTATGTTTGCATTTGTTATTTGTATCCTTGGGCGTTATCTTAACTTTGTGCAGTTCATCAAAAACTAATCAACAAAGAATGGAGAGAAAACTTGATGAATTAACATATTGGGTAAGACGATTTGCATGGGAACAGAGGCAAACACAATTTTCTACTACTCTTTGTGGTATATGTGTATCATATATGCATCCTACAAAGCATTGTCCTCAAAGGTATGATCCATATTCATCAACTTATGATCTTGGATGGAGGGATGACATAAACTACAGATATGAACATGCTTGGGGACAACAACCACAACAGCAGAATTCAAGAACTGAAACTAGTCTTGAAGATTTAGTTAAACAATTTGCAACAAACAGTCTTCAATTTCAACAGAGAACATATTCAAGTATACAAGAATTGCAAACACAGATTAGTCAGCTTGTTACTAGTCTTAATGAGGTGCAAAGTCAAGGTTTTGAACAGTTGTCATCTCAACCGATTCAAAACCCAAAAGGTAATGTTAGTGTTGTTACGTTGGGAAGTGAGGAAGAGTTACATGATCCAAGTAAGTTCTTCTGAACCATTTTCTTCAAATCATGCACCAAATCTTGAAGTAAATATGTTAGATTTGTCATCTAATGATTCTTATGATGATTCTGTGTGCATTGATTTGCTTTCCGATTTTCCCGATTTTGTTGGAATAGATGATACCATTGATTGCTCTCATTGTTCTCTTGGATCTAATAAATGTCATGCATGTTGTGAAATTGAAGATTACTTGAAATGTGTTCAGAATGAGGAAATTCCTCATTTAGATTCTATTGATTCAATTGATGCTATTGACGATGATGATTATGTTGATTCCGTTGATCATGTTGATTCTATGGATGATGACTGTTTTGGAGCACATGTTAACAATGTTACTGAGATAAAATCTACTAGGATGCTTCCATTCATTCAAGAACCACCCACATTAGAGTTTATACCTTTACCAAACAATCTTAAGTATGCTTATTTAGAAGGAGGTGAATTGCCAATTATCATTGGTAATAACGAACCCGATCAAGAAAATAAGTTGCTTAAATTGTTACAAAATAATAAGAATGTAATTTGGTGGACATATGCAGATATTGTTAATTTTCTAGTTTCCAATGAGATACTTGCACATTTTAGTAAACATCAAGTTAATAAGTTAAGGAAGAAATCTAAATTTTATTTTTGGGATGATTCATACATGTGGTGTATATGTACTGATCACATAATTAAGAAATGTCTTCCCATTCATGAATTTCCTTCTGTTTTAAAATTATGTCTTATATTTGCATGTGGTGATCATTTTTGTCTTCATAGTATTCCAAGGAAAATATTATCAACTTGTGAATTCAAGAATTCACAAGGAAGGAAATTTTATGAAGGTTTTCAGGAGCAAACGGTGGAGGAGCTCCATCTTCAATCTGTCTCCTACATCCGATACCACCAGGCTGTTTCTTTTCCCTTCTCTTGTTTTATTTTGGTTTACATTGAGGACAATGTTGCATTCAAGTGTGGGGGGAAGAACAATTTTTATTATGCTTTTTCGTGTTTTGTTTTGCTTTGTTTTTTCTTTTTTTCCATATAAAAATTTTAAAAAAAGTTTTTCTTTGCGTTTTGTTTTTTGTTATTTTCTCAATTTTTTTGAATATTTTCAAACTTTTAGCTTACCCGAGAAGATATATTGATGAGTGATTATGAAGTTTGATTTACTCTGCCTATGATATTTGCTAATTATCGGAATGCTAAGATCTTGACGGTTGATTTGGTTAAATTTGTTGACGCTTAATACTAGCTTGGTTATAGGAAATCTCCGATTATTTGCGCACATCTAGTTTTGATGAGTTGTTTGATTGATGGATCACTCTTGAAACACTTAGTTGATGGTATTAGATCATTTGGGGGTTTGATGATGTGTCGTAGTTACTTGGAAGGATTTTGAGAAAAAAATGCCACCAATATAAATTGATTTTAATAAAGAAAATAAAAATTGATTTGACTACTTGAGAATCACTTCTGATGGGAACTTAATGCCCGGTACCCTAAGGTCCTTGTGATCCGGGAGTTGCCGGAGTGGAACTCGCTACATGGGTAGTTCAAATTGAAAGTAAAACAACATCCACTGCACTAAATAATAAGGTTAGTCTGCGAGTATTCTTGATTACTTGAGAACCGCTTCCGATGGGAACTTAATGCCCGGTACCCTAAGGTCCTTGTGATCCCGGGAGTTGCCGAAGTGGAACTCGCTACATGGGTAATTTAAGTTAATATGTGAAAGTAGACAAAACCACAAAAATTGATTATGAGTACTAACTAAAAGTGGCACCAAACTTGAGATTCCGAAGGGTGATTGTGATTAGTTGTTATGAATTCCGATTGATTGAGTTACTGTTGTATTGAGTTGTTGAGAGGGGAAGTCTGTTGATTGAATGATAAGTCAAAATTGGAACACACACTACACCTCGGGAGAAATTTTATGATATTGAGCAAGTATTGAATGAATATGAGTTTTTCTAGATTGACTTCTCTTTATTTATGCATAAAGATAATTGATGAGGCAATTATGAGTACTTTCATTCTTTACATAACATGTTCTTGAAGGATAGACTTGTTGAATAGTAAACTTAATAATTTTTACGGAAATTATGTTTAGTAGTTTGCTTGAGGACAAGCATGATTTAAGTGTAGGGGAATTTGATAAGTCATAAATTTTCATAATTAATATATTTAATTCTCTTACCTTTTGATTAGATATCAAGCTAATTTTTGGAAATTTATGTTTGTTTTGATGATAGTGGTGGAAAATCAAAGATTAAGCAAAATTTGGCTAAAAGACTTATTCTTAGTCATCAATTATTACGAAGACGTCTTTTAGATGAAGAATTAAAATTTGAATGGATGACTATCAACAATTCCCAAGATATTTAAAGATATATTCAAATTATCTTATCTTTATTATTTTATTAATTATTAGAGAGAGGTAATTATCTCCTATTTTAATTAGGATTTTTATTTATTTATTATTATTCTATTAGGATTATGAAAAGTTAGTAAGAAGTTATTATTCTATTAGGATTCCGAGAAGTTAAGAAAACCTTTATAAATAGGTCTACTCTACATTCTTTTCTTAACCAAGTTTTCAAGATTTAGAAAGAAGAAAGATGGAGACCGCGATGGCCGCCTAAGCTTCGATTCAGTCCGGGGAATGATTCCAAGACAAGTTCTGAGTTCATGATCTACACAAATTCCGGGTTGTTAAGCTAATTTCCAATTTTTTGAATTCATTACTTTTAACAATTCAATATTTAGATCGCGTGATTGAATATTGATGAGGTTTTACTTAATTCTTTTGATGCTTTTTCATTGAATTGAGTTGGGATTTTATTATTTATGATTGAATTTAATTTTGGACAGTTTTGTGGCTTCACGAATTGCTTTGATATTATCACGGGTTTTAGGTTAAACTTGAATTTATTGATTAGGCGCTTGTCCTAGGATATACTTTGGTTGTTTAATCGAATTCTAACGGCTTCGTTAGTAGGTGATACGAATACTAATTAGGGCTTCCATTTAGTAGTCAATCAAGGAATTAGTTTTGAAATCTGGAAATTCATTAAGGAACGAGGAAGAACTTAAATTGAATCATTACCCTAGGACTGAAATATTTAAATCCGATACTTGCGTTTTCTTATTAGTTAATTGTTTTCTACAATTTCTCAATCTAAAAATCCCTCTTTTATTGTTTTATTCTCTTATTAATTGATTTCGATTAGGTTTCTTAGGGAAACGACTCGGTGAACACCCTAAACCGCTCATTGATTTAATTGAATTAATCTTGGCCGATTTGACGACAATCGTGTAATTCTAAAACCCTACCAATTATTATTATTATTGTTTCAAAAAAAGCCAGCGTTCTAAAACCGCATTTTCGCGTTTCCCATGAAAGAGAATTGTGATTCCTATCCCATTTATTAAATACATTAAAAATATATAATAGCACAAGATTTGGTATATCAATTTTTTTTTTATAGTGATTACAATCTCAAGTAATTAATTATGGGAGTTCTCAGTTTATGTAATGTGACAAATTTCTATCCAAGATGTTGGTGAATAGAATAAAACTTTTTTTGGATAGTGTTGTGGGGGGATGCACAGAGTGCTTTTGTTAGTAACTGTATAATCACCGATAATATTATTATTGCATCGAATGTATTTCATTGGTTGAATAGGGCTTCTTCTTGTCATGATGCATGCACTCTTAAAATTGATATGAGTAAGGTTTATGATAGAGTGAAATGGGGTTACATTTGTTAGGTTCTTAAAAAAAAATGAATTTTCCACAGCGGTTGATTTGTAGGGTTTTAGAATTATGTGATTATAGTCAAATAGGCCAAGATTAATTCAATTAGACAATAAGCAATTTAGGGTGTTTACCGAGTCGTTTCCCTAAGAAACCTAATCGTGATCAATTAATAAGAAATTAAAAATGATAAAAGGATGAATTTTTAGATTGGGAAATTGTAGAAAACAATAAATTAATAAGAAACACACAAATATCAGATTTAGAATTTCAATCCAGAGTAATGATTCAATCCAAATTCTTCCTCGTTCCTTAATAAATTTCCGAATTTTAAAACTAATTCCTTGATTGAATACTAAATGGAATCCCTAATTAGCATTCGTATCACCTACTAACAATCAGCTAGAATTCGATTAAACAACAAAAGAATATCATAGACAATCGCCTAATCAATCAATCCAAGTTTAATCTAAGATCCGTGATAATACCAAGGCAATTCGTCAATCAACAAAATTGTTCAAAATTGAAATCAATCGCAAATAATAAAATCTCAACTTAATCCAATCAACAATCATCAAAAGAATCAAGTAAAAACCTCTTCAATATTTAGTCATTCTATCTAAAAATTGAATTGTTTAAAGTATTGAATTCGAAATTGGAAATTAGCTTAGAACCCGAAATTTGTTTGGATCATGAACCAAAACTTGTTTTGAAGTCATCCCCCGGACTAAATTGGAGCTGATGGTCGCCTCCTTAATCTCTTTTCTCTCTAAACCTCAAAACTTTTCTAAGAATGAATGATCCATAGCGGCTGCCCTAATTTTCCTTTTTATTAACCTTGTTTTCTTCACCAATTATTATGAGTCTTGTAAATTACAAGCTTAATTAATTAGGGTAAGATTCAAGACATTGGGCCTTAAAAATAAGAGAAATTACGAGCTCATTCGTTTAATAATATAATAAATCCAAATTTATTACAATTATCAAAATAACATATAAAAGTCCAATAATAATAAAAATGGATGCAATAAATGTATGAAAGGGATTAAAAGTATGTAAATCCGTATTCTATCATTGATTGAACTCATTTTGATTTGTGATTCCACTATTAGATTCAGAATTTTGGTGAATGCGGTTCCAAGTGCACAGTTCACTCCTACTATGGGCATTCGCCAAGGTGACCCCCTCTCCCCATATCTGTTTATTTTATGTGATGAATGTTTATCTTATCTTATCAAGCATGTTGTGTCAAAGGACCCGTGGGAAGGTATTCATATGGGTATAAATGCACCATAACTCTCCCATCAATTTTTTTGTAGACAATTGTCTTTTATTTATGAAGGATAATACCAGTAGTACCACTATTCTACTATTGGTATTAAGGTCATATGAGGAGGTTTCAGGACAAAAAAATTAATATTAAGAAATCATCGATTTTCTTCTCCAAATGCATGGTTATGGATAGAAAGCAAGTCATTGTGCACTGTTTGGGAATGGGCATCTCGTCTCGAGTGGGAAAGAAAAATACCTTGGGCTTCCTTTTCTTATCGGAAGATCCAAATGGAGATTTTTTCGTAATTGAAAGACAAGTTTTGGAAAAAGACTTATTGATGGAAGGAAAAGCTATTGTCACATGTGGGAAAATATATTCCGATTAAGGTGTCCTCTAAGCTATCCGAACCTATGCTATGTCGGTGTTCAAACTTCTCATTTGTTTATGTAATGATATACATGTGCTATGATACAGAGGTTTTGGTGGAGCTCTAACGAGGATACTAAATGAATGGCGTAGGTTTCATAGGAAAAGATGTGTCTACCGAAACATCTAGGAGGTTTGGGTTTCAAAAACCGGCAATTCTTTAATGAAGCTTTATTAGCTAAACAAGTGTGGCGGTTGATAAAAATTCTGGATTCTCTTATGGCTAGGGTTTTAAAGGCTAAGTATTACAAAAATGTTAGTTTTCTTGATGCCAAATGTGGTAGCAAATCCACCTATACATGGAGATCAATACTATATGGAAGGGATTTGTTATGTGGAGGATAGGAGATGTAAAACCGTTAGAGTTTTTCGCGATCCGTGATTACCCACTGTGGGAAGCTTTAAACCTATAACACCTATATGTTTCTTGCATGAACAAGTTAAAGTAGCAGAGTTCCTACATCAAGGGCAATGGCAACTGGATTTACTGAAAGCTATTTTCTCGTATAAGGGACATTGAATCCATAATGAAAATCCCAATGTGCATAGGGTGTGGTTCCGATCGGGTGATATGGCACTTCACACCTCATGGGGGTTTCATTGTAGCATCTGCTTATCGATTAGAGTAAAATAGCTTACAACGTCATGTGCAACCTGTTATGATCCTATTCCGAATTGGTTTCTAATATGGAAATGTCATATTCCATCAAAGATACGCATTTTTGCATGGCAGTTGTGCCAAAATTCTCTGGCTACTGGATACAATCAAATCCAAAGGAAGCTTTGTCGATCAGTAGTATGCCCTCGGTGTAACCATGAAGATGAAGATGATTTACATTTTTTTTTCCCACTGTGCCTATGCTAAGATGGTATGGAAAAAGATGCAATCTCTCGTTATAAATTCTTGTCGAAAGCTTGTTCTTGGCTACATTTCTTTTATTTGTTGATGGAGAATTCTACTGAGTTTTCTAATGCACTCAATCAGGTTTTGACCTGCCTATGGGGTATGTGGTGTTCAAAGAATTTATTGATATTTTTTTGGTAAGCATATATCACTTGTGGAACTAGTAGAAAGATCTCTTAATTTTCTGGTTTCTTTCAAAACCGCAGTGGATGAGCATAGTGATAACGCTAAATTTGATAATGTGTTGGAAGGATATTTGTGCATAATTATTGAGGTTTATTAGAGTAAATTGAGATAAATGTGTCAATTTTGGACTTAATTGTGATATTTCCGATTTCGGGAAGTTCTTGGGGTTAATTGACCAAAAGAGTGAAGTTCGGGGACTAAAAATGCAAATTCTAGAAAGTTGTATGCGCCCAATCAAAGAACTCGCACTCGGTTGAAGAACACGCCCTTCATGAAGGCTCAATACGCCCTGCAACACTAGAGAACACGTGCTCGGTTGATGAACACGCCCAATATGAAGTATGAACACGACAAGAAGAACACGTGCTCGGTGATAAATTAAACCTGTAACTGGGGGTGTGTTGCCTATACCACTGAGCCCGTGTTGATGCACTGTTCCAATTTTTTAGAGAATTTTGTGTAAAATTACTAATTTGCCCCCAGTTTCGGTTAGCTATAATAAGATTTTTGGCTATTTTCAGATTGGATGGTTGCTCTGTTTATACTTAGATTATCATTTAGAGCATTGTTGCTAGGCTTTGAGATTAGATCTATACTTTGTAATTTTCATTTCTTTTGAGATCTT
>JAHSUH010002368.1:0-10000 GCA_025388415.1 Cynanchum wilfordii
CCTAAATATAATATCTTTTCGCTTAACTCTTCTCCTTGTCACATAGATATTTCTCTCTTTCAATGGTTTCTTGAATTTTCATAAGTCGAGATATTTTGTAAATAGCCATAAATTTTTGAACTTTTATTTTTCTCCCTTTTTTTGTAACTATAGAAAGACTTATTTACTGCCTATTTTATAACAATTTGTTATGATGTTTTACACCTTTAAATTTTGGATATTTTCATATTTTTTTTCATATATTATGATTTTTTTAACAATACCATTAATATCATTGAGATTTATAAAAATATTTGTTTTGTTTTATTTAAATAAAACAAAATAAAATAAACATAGTTTTTTCTGGTTTGTCTTCTCACTTTGTTTGGTTATAAATATTTAGATATATTATTATCTTGGTAAAAGTAATATAACGCTCAATTTGTCTTGATTGAAATATCTATATTTACAACTAGGAATATGAGTCGGAGTAAACAGTATCCTTCACGGGAAATTAAGATAATAATTCCAATTGATTCATTAATAATAATAGAATCTCAAAAGACAGAGTTTTAATTGATGAAGGATAAAGAATAATATAACTAAAGAAGAGGGAAAGAGAAAGTTGCCATTTTGCTGTCAATGCTTCAACGGCGTGGCTCAAACCTCCGAATCTTCAAGAATCCTAGTAGCATGCTCCTTATCTCGCTCACGAGACTTCTAGAACCACACTTCTCAACTAAGCTATAGAGCTCTCCCTTACGGTTCGATGCTCAAACCCTATTCTAAAGAAGAAAAGTATTAAAACTAGAAAATCTTTATAACTACAACAGAAATTCCTGAGAATCTATAGAATAGAAACTCGAAATTCCTCGAATTCTATGCAACTCTATGCTCTGTGGTGTCCCCCCAAGCTCTGAATGTCACATCTATTTATAGGAGTGAATAGGAGAGTTGTACAAGCTTCAAAAAGCAAAAATCTGTGCTCTGGTGGCCCAGTACGGTCGTTCTTCACTACGGGAGAACATGATTTTAGAGATGGCTAAAATTTGTCTCTAATTAATACATTTTGTCTCTAAATTATTACTAGAGACAAAGTGGAGACTAACATGTTATTCGTCTCTAAACATGGCGTCTCTAAGACGCGAGACGAATTTTTTGATTTGTCTCTAACTAATAGAGACAAATATAATTTATCTCTATTTGATTTTAGTTTGTCTCTAATTATTTTTTATGATATAATGTAAAATGGAGTCTTTTTGTTTTGTCTCCATATTTTGTTGTCTCTATTGTGACTCAATATTATTTTTTGAAAAAATTTGTCTCGATTATAGAGACGGTTTATATTGACTCCACATAGACTCTATTTTGAAATAATATGGAGATAATTTAGAGTCAAAATATTAGAGATAAATTAGAGATAGATTTATAATTTCTATTATGGTGTAATAGAGACTTTCATCCGTCTCTATGAATATTTTATATTGAGCAAATATAGAGACAAAAAAAAGAGACAAGTATTAGAGACTACAAATTAGAGACAAATTATGATATAATTATTAAATCATATAATATTCTGTAAAAAAATAAAGATATAATAAAAAATCATATAAAGATAAATTAAAGCTTGATAAAGTTTGACAAAATGAAATAAAAAATTAATAAATAATATATATATATATATATATAACTTGTACAAGTTCTATGATACATCCGTTAATAGATCTCGATTCTCCATAATGAATAAAGGAACCACGTCCAACTTGCTCATTTAATCAACTAAATTTGATAATTTCTTGACTGATGCTTGAAGGCTTCCAAACTCTAATTTGCTTCTGTCAGACAATCTTTACCTAGGAGAAAAAGTAAAATAAATGGCCAAGTGAATAAAAAGCTTAACAAATTTTTAGTGAAAGTCATATAATGCATCTAAGATAGATACTTAACAAAGAAACTAAAAAGGTCTCAATTTTAAATTTGAGAAATCTATAACAAGTTAGCTCATTTAAAAATTAATCAATAACTAATAATACAACTTTCACATTCAACGGAAGAAACAAGTGGGCTTTCAAGGAAACATTTTAGATGCACAATATTATAAAGTATTAACTCTTGCACAATTATGAATCAATGGAAATACCAGTAACAATAGAAATTTCCGGAACAATAGATCACTCGTTATAAGTAGTGATCACTGGTATAAGTGATTTATATCAGGAAGCACAACTTAGTAATATATATTTTGACATGAAACGAGAAGAAGAAGACACATAAAAACGAAAAAGTTAATTGACGTCTAACCTCAATAGAAATTTTACCCCAATGTTGATCAATGAAGTAAACAATTTCACCTTTAATCTAAAAAAAGAGAAATAGGTATAATCCTTTGAAATTCACAAGATGAAACTATACAAAATAAAAATAATTACCTGGTTAGATGCAAGTTTGAACGATTGTGGAGAAAGCACGATTTCTTTTGAAATCTTTGAATGATTCTCGTGCTTGACTTAGTTTGCACAAATAATGGGTTTTAAGAAATAAGTGGTTTAAATTTTTAAGAAGTGGGGTATTTTTTTTTTATTTTTTTTTTTTTAAATAATATATGCTTAAAGATAAAAATCTCTTTTGATTTGGACTCTAAAATGATAACAAAACAGCCAAAATCCCTAAACTATTTTACAGTATTACCAAATAATATATAGTATATTATTTACGTATAAAGACTTCATTTTTTTTTTTAATATTGATATTTATCTTTTAGAAATTATTAATAATAATTAATTGATAATTGAAGTTTTAAATTCTTGTAATAACATAAAGCAATTAATTAGTTAATTATTTTAATTATTTATAAATATGATTTTTATAAATATTAAATACATTTCTTTTCTAAAAAAATACATTTAATACACTATATTCTTATGAATTGATTAATATATATACTACGTCTTTTTCAGATAATTTAATTTTCAAAACTTTATATTTTATTTTTAGTAGTATTTGATTTTGCTTATTTTATTTTATTTTCTATTCTTTTAAAAAATATTTGATCTTGAATTCAAGTTATATTAACTAATCTTGTTTATTAGAAAAATTCAGTAAACTTTCATCACAAGATTAGATGAGTTAATTATATTTCTAATATTTAATTATAAAAAGTTCAAATTCATATATTCAAATTAAAAAACAAAGTCCATCTTAAATTTGTATCATAATTTAGTTATAATTTTTTTTAAAAGAAAAATATTATCCAAATAAATACTATTATAAATAATATATATATATATATAAGAATTGTATTTTATGTGATGAGCATCATGTTCATATATATTTAAACTATTATATTGAAATTATAAATTTTATTTTTATATGCTAAAATATGATTCATAATCTTTTAATACATTATCTAGTAATTTAATAAAAAATTATGTACATTGTCAGTTTTATAATTCTGAATATTAAACTAGTTATAGTAACTTAATATTAATAAAATTATTAGTATTATTTTAAAAAATATACTTTATAATTTTGTTGAAAGATATATTTTATAAAACAGCTTGAATATATTTCTTACTAGTGTTAAATAATAAATATTATTTTCTATTTTTCAATGTAGTTATAATTTCATTTTATATATATATATATATAAAAACTAAATTATTAATATTGAGTAATTAATAGAATTTATACAAATAAATAAAATATTAGCTTAATAAATGATAATAGGATTTATTTTGATAAAATTTAAATTAACATGAAACTAAAATGTAGCATATAATATATTTTGTCAATCAATGTTAAAATTACTTTATTATTTACAAAGATTGTCTATAAAATGTTAATTATATATATATATATATATATATATATATATATATATATTTAAAATAGAAAAACTATCTATAGAATAATAACTAAGATATAAATGCAAAATTTAACGACTCTAAACAAATTTTACATTAACTTATATTTATTTTATAATTTTATATTTCATTAGTTTTATTTTTTAATAAACAAAAAGCCAAAATATGACAATAAATTACTTTTAAAAATTTTAGATGTGTTAATTATATTTATAATATTTAGTTATAAAAAAGTTTAAATTCAAATATTCAAAAATTTTAAAATATTAATTTTAAATTTTTATCAAAATTTAACTTTTTCTTTGTGTATAGAAAATATTATCCAAATGAATATTATAATAAATATAATATATATACACATAAAGGAATTTTGTTTCACCATGTTGAGCCACCATATTTTTTTTTAGTATAATAAAATAAATATTTTTATTTAATTGATCAATATTTTAAAAAGAATAATTTTTACAATTCAAGTAATCAATGTAAATTTTTAAAAATTTGTTTTATTGAAACCTCATATGTTGATACTAACATATGTTAATATTGCACCGAAAGCAAATTCCGTATTACTAAATTGATATTTTGATACTATAAAATTTATAATTAGTATTATGCCAACTAAATATTATAGTTTGTGTATTAAAAAATTAATTTTTTAATAATTAAAACTATTTTAAGGACAAGAAGGCTTAGTTAAGTTATTTAAAATATATTTTAAAAAATTATTGTAATTGTTAAAATTCGACTATCATTGATTAATGTTGTCTCTAACTTTGATGATAGAGACAATATAGAGATATCGCTAGTGGCACTAATTTTGAGTCCAAATAGAAACAATATGTTTATATCATTTTTCTTCTAGAACTAGGTAGTATAAACTCTATTTTAGTATCAAAAAATTTAGAGACAAATAAATTTAGACTCTAATTTTTTCATTTATTTTAGAGTTGATATATCGGTCTCTACTTTGTGTCAAATAAATCAGGCCAATTAGAATGATATATCATATTCTTGAGTAGTAGAGACAAATTAGCATAGAGACGACGTTGTTAAACTCGCATTTATCTCTAATATTTTTCAACCACAGAGACGAAAAATATTTTGCCTCTATCTTGTCTCTAATATTAAAAATAAAAGGAGACAAACTTTATTAGACTCCATTTAGTCACTATTATTTGAGACAAATTTTTTTTAATAACTAGGTTGACTCTACATAGAGTTGCGATCGAGACAACATTGGATTTGTCTCTATTTTGTATTTGACTAGAAACGTTATAGAGACAAATAATTTAGAAACGATAATATTTGACTCTAAATAAACTCTAATATTATTCAAAATTTCAGAAATTAATAATTGTCTCAAACATATCTCCCTTTTATCTCTATTTAGAGACAAATAATGATCGACTCAAAATTTTTGTCTCTAAAACAATGTTCTCCCGTAGTGAGAAATTTTAGCAACATTCATATTTAGAATAGAGTAGAGCTTGTTGATTTTGATAATTATTTTTTTCAATAGTAATTATTTGCTCAACAACAAAACAAGAAATTATATAAACATATTTATTAAAATACTTCCCACAAATATTGTTGCGGTAGGACAATAATTGCGACATAAAACGGTAGAGAATAAATCCTCTAATATATCATATATGTTCTACCAATATAACTTCAATTGTATGTGGGCCTCATTTATTATCTACTCATTATCTACTCATTATCTACCATACTTTATTATCTACTCATTTACAGATTTAAAATCTTCAATCTAATGTGCACTCAATCGACCATACTTTGGAGACAATGACAATCTTCATGTGTTGACGTCTTTATATTTAAATATATATAATTAAATTTAATTATATATTTAAATATATATTAAATATTTTAGAAGATCACCTCCTTAGATAGGGCCTATTTTAATTAAATTGTTAAAGAAATATACTTTGTTACATTAATTCTTATATTTCTTGTAAATTTGATTTTTACAAGAAACAAAGAATTTCTTGTTCCCACCGCCTAATACTATTAAACGGTAACTAGTAATTGATAATGTGTTACAAAATTAATAGTAATAACAAAAATATAAAGAGTGTAAGTTATTTTGTGATATTATTTATCTATCATAAAATCGATATGAAGCATAGTCTTCAAATACTAAAAGATATTTTTAATATTATTCAACAGACAATTAATTACGTTAATGGCATAAGAACTCTCCCAAAATATTTCATTAAAATAAAATATCGAATTTAATTTAATAATAAATAAAAAATAAATTTTTTGAAATTTATAATATACTATTAACTTAATTGATCCTAAACTTTTTAAACTTTTTATTTTTCATCCTAAACAAATATATCTAGGAATCTTCAATTGACACTATTTATCCTTAACATAAATTAATTACTACTTATTGACTTTCTTTACGTTCTTGACTATTTATTCCTTTTTTTCAAAAGGGATAATTTTTTTCCCACCAAAAAAAAATAATAAAAAAAAGATAATTTTGTATTTCGAAAACGACATCCAACTTGCAAGAAGCAAGTTAATTACACAAATCAAATAAGGATGGTTCACACACTTACAATTAATTCGTGATGAAAATAAAGATCAAGATATATAGTAACAAAATCAAGAAAACAAGAAGGAAATATCAAGAAAAAAGAATTACTTAAAGAAAAATAAATGGAATTATAATGTCTTCATTTCAATTTGTCAATGCACATACCGTTCAACAACCTTTCTTCTGCTAGACACTATTCCTCATGAAATATGCAAAGAGAGTTAAAAGGATAAGGACAATAGTAAAATGATCAAGAAAAAAAAAAAAAAAAAAAAAAAGAAAAGAGAACTTCTATGCCGCTGGATCACCAATAAGTTGTAATATTATTGAGCATAGATCACTAGTAACTAGTATCCACTGGATCTTTAATTTTGCCTTCATTTGCTTGTAAATTCTAAGTTGGTATATCTGTCTCCACAATCTATCAGGATATGAGAAACGGAATTTTCTCAATGATTTCCACACTATAGGATCATATACCCTTAGCCTTTTCTTCTTCTCGAGTAGATATTTCTTTCTTTTCACAATTTTTTGAAGCTTCCATAGAGTAAATACCAATTTGTATAAAGACATTAATTTTTTCAAGACGAAAAAGAGAGAGAGAGAGAGAGAGAGAGAGAGAGAGAGAGAGAGAGAGAGAGAGAGAGGGGAAGGTCTTATTTTTCTTTTACTCCTTTGTTTTTAAAAAACCATTTGTTATATAGTCTAAAAAAAAAGAAAGAAAAAAACACATAGATATTTTTACACCTTAAATTTTTTATATTTACACTGAAAACCTATACATAAAAATAAAAATAGAAATAATAAATAATAAATAATGATACATATAATAATAATTTTTTAAATTTAATATTGTATCATTAATTTACATTTGATCAAAGATTTGTGTTATAAATTTATATTTTTACTCCTTTAATTTATTATTTTTTTTTTTATTTATATGTTTTGACTATAATTTACTTTCAATTAAATCGAGGGAATAATGAAATTTACAAAAATTATTAAGATAAAAGACATATTAATCCTTTTTCCATTAAAAAAAAATAGATAAAAGAGGAAGTTGTATAAAAAATTTAAATAAGGATAGAATCAAAAAAATTATATAAGTTAAAAGGGATGAAATTTATCAAATTACTAAGTTAAAAGATAAAATTTACCAAATTATTAAGTTAAGAGATAAAAATTTACCAAATTATTAAACAATGTATGAAATTTAGAAAATTATTAAATTAGGTGATGAAATTATTAAAGGTATGTCGTTGTTGCTGCCATTCTTCTTCTTCTAGAAAATGACTGTCATTCTTTAGAGAATTGACAACAAGTTCATCCATAATGGAATAATATTGTCTATCTAATTCTACGAACTTGTCAAACAGCTAATGAATTTTTAAAAAGCTCTTTAAATCTCCACATTTTTACAGCATTTACTCTCAAGCCTGATAAACGTTGTTGTCTAAGGCATCTGATTCCTTCCTTCAATATACGATCATATCTTATTAACTTGTCTAATCTCGTGTATACATGCATAGTTCTTTTCGCATTTTTTAGAAGTGTCCATATATACTATAGAGAGAGAGCTAGAAGCTTTTTTCTTTTTTTTCTTTTTTTTTTTTCCTTGTTTTATATTGAGAAACAAAAAAATGAACAAAAGTTTTCCCCACAAAAGATCTTTTTCTTCTTTTACTTTTTATATTATAATTTTTATCTTTTTAATTATATTTCGACTAACTTCTAATCAAATAAACTCTAATACCCAAAATATTTCAATTTTTGGGTAAAGGAGTTTTCCCCACCTTTGCTCTTCTATTTATAAATGGAGAAGGTGACATAAAGAGTGTAATTCATGGTTCCTTAGCAGAGATGTGTAACCTTACATTTTCTCAAATAATTTTTCATAAAGTGTTTTTTTATTAATGCTTCAAAAATTTTAATTATATAGTTAAATATATATATAATAATTCTATTATCTACATAATCGATCATTACTATCCCATACCAATTTGAAATTAAAATTCAAGCGACTAATTATTTTAATGATCCATCCTCTTATCATAATTGACAAAAATTTTTAAAATTATGAGAAATATAAAAACATTCAAGGTAGAGGAGAAAAAAATTATGAAAGTATAGAAAAAAGTAAGGATTAATTTTTTCTGTAAAAATCAAAATTTTCTTATTTTATTCTTACAAAAAGAAAAATGAATATTCGTTTTGTATGTGTTATACATTTATATAAGTTGCATTTTCCAATAAGTTATTTTATTTATGGATAAAAGTAAATTTTTTTTTTCTATTTATATCAACATATATAAAAACAAGATCAAGAAAACAAGGAAGGAAATATCAAGAAAAAAAGAATGACTATAGAAAAATAAATGGAATAATCTCCATTTAAATTTGTCCATGCACGTACCGTCCAACAACCTTTCTTTCTTTAGACACTATTCCACATGAAAGATTGAAACAATTTGTCATGATATGCAAAGAGAAAATAGTAAATTGATCAAGAAACAAGGAAGGAAAAATCAAGGAAAAAAGAAAAAAGAAAGAGAGCTTCTATGCTGCATGCTGTTTTAGTATTAAGATGAGATTAGAAACAACTTGTTTCTGCAGCTTCTTTATTTCCCTGTAATCTTTCATCATCTTGTGAGATTGGAGTATTGTTATCCGCGATCTTCTTTTATCTGCTAAACGATATGGTCGAAGACGTCTCATCGATTGCCACATTGTATAATTATTTTCCGTCAATCTTTTCTTCTTCGCGCAAACATATTTCTTTATTTCAATAATTTTTCGAAGCTTCCATAGAGTAGAGAGAAATGCTATAGAGACATATTAATTTTTCCTACACGAGAGAGAGAGAGAGAAAGTGTAAGAAGTTTTTTTTTTTTTTTTTTTTTTAACCATTTGTTATATAGTGCAAAAAAACAAAAGACACCAAGATATTTTTACCCCTTAAATTTTCGATATTTCCATAAAAAAAAAAAAAAGGGAACCTTCTCCTATCTTCAGAATAATACATCTTTTTACTCTCTAAATATCTTCGTAAAGGAAATATCATAGACACATTGTTTACATAACTTTTTAACCAGTTCTACTCTCTATCTTTTATGTCTTTAAAACCTATTCTTTCTTTTACCCTTTGTGCTCTGAGAATTCTTCCTTTTTAATATTGAAATTTGACATATTTTTATATTTTTTAAAATATTTGAATA
This sequence comes from Cynanchum wilfordii, assembly GCA_025388415.1. Taxonomy (NCBI): domain Eukaryota; kingdom Viridiplantae; phylum Streptophyta; class Magnoliopsida; order Gentianales; family Apocynaceae; genus Cynanchum; species Cynanchum wilfordii. Next base: position 9,624 of record JAHSUH010002368.1, read on the forward strand.
AATCTTGTCCAATCAATTTAAATAATAATAATAATAATAAATATCATGCTTTAAAACTGCCAATGATCATTCCATACACTAATTTCTAACATGTGAAACCAATCCCTCCTCTAGATAGTTAATATGATTGGATGACTTAGCATGAAAAAAAAATGTATATTATGAAGATATTTGTTGTTCAGGAATTTACTTAATATTAATTTGTAAAGAAATATTTTTCTCTACCCCCACATAGGCAAGAGTTATTATCATTTATTATTATTGTTATTATTTGTTTCTATCGTTTTCAAACAACGTATTTTATAAACATTTGTCAGAGATGCTATGTATGTTATAACTAGCTTTTTGTTTATAATTTTATTATTAAGAATTTAGCA
>JAHSUH010002371.1:0-11169 GCA_025388415.1 Cynanchum wilfordii
ATTTAGAATTAATATCCATAAAACTTTATCTATTTGAAACCTGATGCTAAACAAACAGTTTTACATTACATTTTTCTCTAAATCAATAAGTTGCATATCTAGGTATTAAACATTTAGCATTGACCTTTGAGAATGAAAAGGTTAAAATAGTTATGGAAAAACTGATAACTGAATAGCATTTAAGAGAAATTTAATGGAAAGTACAGATACCCTTATACCTAGTACCCGGAACAGAAAATAAGATAACCACTTACCATGCCCCAAAATTCAGGATTGTAAATTCCTAGTCTTTCTATAGGACTAGAGCTGGAGTAGAGATACCCTTACAGGAACAGAAAATAAGATAACCACTTACCATGCCCAAAAATCCAGGATAGTAAATGCCTACTCCTCCTATAGGACAAGAACTGGATCCTCCATCATCACAAAGAAATGCTAATCAGTTTGATCATCGATTTCAACTTACTGATCAATTGATGTCAGTTTATTCCAGGTTAAAATCAGTTGTTAAATCAAAAGATATTTTAGATTGGCTTACTGACAATCTAAAAATCAGAGAACACTTGTATTCTAGACATTCTCGTTACCATTTGATGCATTACATAAAAAATACCATGTCAAAATATTGAAAACAAAGATAAGAATAAGGTACCTTAAGATCTTCATTTTTCACCTGTCTTGGAGCATTTCTCTGTTTACTTACTACTTTACTTGGTTAGTAAAAGAAATACTTCAAAATAAAATATTCCTTGTATCTCATTTCCAGTAGATTTATCTAAAAAAAAAAAATAGCAACCTGTATACCATAGCATAGATGGAATAAGTTAGGCATGATGAAATTTTAGCTTGATTTTTGAATTTAGACTTCAAATACTTGCTAAAAACAACCACTATAACTACAAACTTCATGTGCTCAAAGCTAATGCAAAACCAGTGAGTATACATGGTCGATCTACAGGGAATGTGTTGTAATTTGTATATATTGTGAACTTTAATCTAAACCTAAATCAAGTAAAGTACAAGAGAATTCAATTATTTAATTTTAGAAAAATTAAACAAACAATAGAAACTTTAAGGTCACCTTGAATCTTGTGGCAATGATTTCTTTTCAATTAGGATAAAGTTGGAATGCCTTTTCTAGTGATTTAGGCTACAAGCCTAAATCCAATTAGAAAATTAGTTCTGAACACAATTATTTCCTTTAGGCAGAGAATTTCTCTCTCATAACCATGCTGGGTTATCCTTTTTCCAGTTAACTGTATCATCCAGAATAAAAGGTATATAATAGTTAATACTATCTTGTATTCTCATCTATACATAGCAATCCATTAAGCTCATCCAAATTTTCATACTTAAAACTTCAACAAAGATGAAACTTTAAGTTAATTATTTATTATCCAATCATAATCTAATTAATATCCCAAAACAAAGTTAATAAGGCTCAGGTTTCTTCAAAATCCTACGAAAGAAACTAATTAATAGTTGCTATAAAATCATCCAAACCTGCATACACCATTTTACAGGCATTAGCACTGCTTCAAGTTAAATCAATTTTAATTTGGGATCAGATTTAGTCCTTCTCCATTTTTATTATTTTTCCTTTCCTTTTCATATTTTGTCAACTGTGATAGTTATATGTTTCATTGCAAAGGGTTAAGGACAACGGGTAAAGGGGAAGGGCGAAGTGCAAAGGGCAAAAGGGTGAACAGCAAACACCTTAAACTCTCTACCTTTATACCCTAAACCTAAACCCTATACCTTATACCCTAAACTCTAAATCTTAAACCTTATACCCTATACCTTCAACTTTAAACACTAAATACTAAAAACTTTAAACCTTAAACTCCAAACCTCATACCATATATCTCATACCTTAAATCTCAAATCCTAAAGGTAAAGTGTAAAGGGTTAAGGGCAAAAAGGACAAAAGGAAATAGGCAAAGGGCTAAGGACAATGGGTAAAGGGAAAGGGCAAATTGCAAAGAGCAAAAGGTGAACGGAAAACACCCTAAACCCTCTACCTTTATACCCTAAATGCTAAAAACCTAAAACCTTAAACTCCAAACCTCATACCATATATCTCATACCTTAAATCTTAATCCTAAAATCTTAAACCCTAAAGGTAAAGTGCAAAAAGGACAAAAGGAAATAGGCAAAGGGCTAAGGATTACGGGTAAAAGGGAAGGGCAAAGTGCAAGAGGGCAAAAGGGTGAACGGCAAACACCCTAAACCCTATACCTTTATACCCCAAACCTAAACCCTATACCTTTATACCATAAACCTAAACCCTATATCTTATACTCTAAACTCTAAATTTTAAACCTCATACCCTATACCTTCAATATTAAACCTTAAACCCTAAATGGTAAAAACCTAAAACCTTAAACTCCAAACCTCGAACCATATATCTCACTCATACCTTAAATCTTAAATCTAACATGTCAAAAGAGTATTATACATCTGTCTAGCAGAAGATCAAACACAGAGAAAAGCAAGTTCACTAAAATCTCTCTTATATTTAATATATTAAAAAAAAAATCATCAATAAATAAATAAAAAAAAAAATTATAGAGATAAAACTATTTTCCGGTGTGCAAATTTACACAGTAAATTATCAAATACTCAGTCGAAAAAAAAAAAAAAAAAAAAAAAAAAAAAGAAACAGGAAATAAATACCTATAACAGAGAGATTTTCCCCTGATTTCTCTGAGAAATATTCCAGCCCTCTGGCCAGAAGATGTTCTTCACAGTAGCATTATTACTCAGTTGAACTGATGCTCAGATGTGTTTATGGCGATAAGGATAAGAGAGACGGGTAAATAGGGGTTTATATTTAATATATTACAAAAATTATCAAAAAAAAAACAAATGAATAAATCAAAATAAACCTCCACAAAAAAAATTATCTTTAAGCCTATGATACCTGAAAAGTGCCTTTTCTGCACCAAAGATCTGAAGCTGGGCACTTTACCAAGTTTGTAAGGCTCCCACTACTTCACCAATAAAGAGTCTTCATGTACACAGCAAGGTGATAAATCCTGACCCAAAGAGAAGGTGACAATCATTGTATCTGATTTGTTTTTTAAAAAAGTACCTAAATAGCAAAATATACCCGTTGATACCTTAGCAACTTCAACTATTTCTTTTGCTTTATCTTCATCGCCAACAACCTCACTTAAGCCCTGCCCTGTAGCTGGTTACACATGCATACAGTAGGCACATCTCTGCTCATACACATTCTCCTTGCAATAAAATAAGTAATGTTTTATTTTCCAGGATCAAATGAAAATCAAAGCTGTGAAATTCCAAAAATTAGGCATTCATTTAGACCTTAACAAGAGGATGGACTTCATCACAGCACCCTACTGATGCTTCCTTATGTGGGATTCCAACACTTCAAAAACAACATAAACTTGGTGAAAAAAGGACACGTTACCAATATGTAGTGAGGTTCGTTTGCAGTTTGGCAATTACAATCCCCATATAAAATAAAATAAAATAACAAAGAAAGAAAAATTGAAGCATGCAGATCATCCTCTCCAAATATACCCATGTTATCCCAAAACATTGTCAACTACCATGTTTTCATGTCATCAATTTAACTAAGTGTTAGAATAGCAGATTAACTTTTTGCATTTTAAAAATTAAAAGTGGAATAATAATTCTTGTATTAACATTATCAAAAGCATCAATTGCCATTTCATTCTTTGAACTTTATATAAATAAATTAAACATGTCAAATTCTAAAGTTTCCTATAGTTATGTCCATGGATCCTATCATTTAAATCAAAAGCTTCAATTTTTCATTTTTCCATAAGTATGTATAACCCCTTTCTTCTTGTTTTAATTTGCAACTACTTTATTAAGGCAGTTTAGGGAAAATTCAATAAAAACAAAAAATGTTATGAAATAACCTTGTAAGACCACTTTTCCTTTGTCAAGTCTCTAGTTCCCTCATTAAGACCAGGAACATCTGTAAAATTTTCGAGATAGATAGTAGAAGAACAACCAAATACTTCCCTGGAGAAACTTACAATGTTTAATCATGAAAGGTAACATGCAACCTCCGGAATCCTATTATGTCAAAGGGCATCAGGTCATATTTATTAAAATACCTTGTAGACTTGAGTTTAATGATATATAATCAAGTGTGATAAGTTTATATACCTTGGCCATGTATCTATACAAAAGTTCAAATGACAATAGAACATATGTACCTAATCCTCCCAGGTATCAACAGTTACTAATCACTTCCTTTTAACACTGTTGTGCACAGCCAAAAAATCAAGCTCCCCCAAACCGATCGGTAGATCTGCAGCAACATATGTGGAAGCAGTTATGTATGGATTATTAATTCCCTTCATGAGCAAACAAGAAAATTCCGGGATCTCTATACTAAAAAACGATAATTAAGTGATGCAGATTTCAGTATCCACTATCACCTATGCATTTTGCGCTAAAATCTTCCCAATGAAACAGAAACTTTTTCAGGAAGGGCTATATAAGAGGACTAAGCAACATAAAACAACTATAAAACAACTATAGAATTTCCGATTAATATAACAGTACTATCCTTTTACATTCTGCATACATGGATCATCAAAAACCCAAATTGAATTTTGCTCACTTTAATATCACAGATTATAGATGATTATATATATATATATATATATAAATGGATCAACAACTCAATATGAAACACTGCTCACTTTAATATCACAAGATTCTGAAGTTCCAACTCAAAACACCAAATAACCAAAAATAAATAAATTAAAATAAAGAAAAAATTAAAGGAAAGGAGATCATCTAGCATATCTATATGAACAAATAAACTAATCAACAAACAACATCCCATGTACTATATGAATACACATAAAAGAAAGAGTAAACAGAAATTACCCTGGACAGAGTGCGGTTCCAAACAATCAAATTGGCAAATTGGTTAAGGATAATACTGTTAAAGCTATTCCTAAGCAAGTTCATCGCCATAGCCTTCCCCGTAATTCCCATTCCCAGAAATCCTATTTCCTCCATTTCCTCCATTTCCTCTTATCTAATCTTTCCTCCACAAAACTCACAATGCCAATATCAATGGAAGCCCCCAGCAAAACTCTCTCTCTCTCCCTATTCTCTCCTACACTGATACTTTTTTATATTACTACACCACAGACTAGTGGACAAATCCACAGTTGACATGTCAATATAACCTTTTCCCTCACAAATTTGCTCAAGAAAAACATCTTTGTCAAAAACCACCTAAAAATTTTAAGGAAAAAAAATGCCATTTAACATAAATTTAAATTGCATTGATAGGATTTCTACTTCTACGCTGCTTCTCTTTGGACTTACAGAGAGAGCTGCAGGAGGATCAGACAACATTCCAATGGTATACTTGCATTTCTTGACTGCAGCAGGAGTTTCTCCAACAGCAGCGATTATTTGGCACCATAATATAAGAGAGAATGCATTTCAAAGTTCTTCAAATTATGTCATGAAGATAAAAGTACAATACAATCTTCAGAAGCACTCGAACTTACCAAAATGCCAAGGCCCAATAATTTCCTAGCCATTCACCTCCAACGAAACAGCCACCTACAAAAGGTTAAGAAACACAATTGTTAGAACATTTATGCAAAAAGGTTCAAAAATGTGAAATCTTTATTTCTATTAAAATTATTTTTGGACTTACTAGTTCATTTAACATAAACATTTGGGAGTAACCTGCAATTTCACTTTTATATTTCACAGTTCATGCTAAATTTGTTATGAACCAAGTTTAGCTTACCATGCATTAGAATTAATATCCATAAAACTTTGTCTATTTGAAACCTGATGCTAAACAAACAGTTTTACATTACATTTTTCTCTAAATCAATAAGTTGCATATCTAGGTATTAAACATTTATCATTGACCTTTGAGAATGAAAAGGTTAAAATAGTTATGGAAAAACTGATAACTGAATAGCATTTAAGAGAAATTTAATGGAAAGTACAGATACCCTTATACCTAGTACCCGGACAAGAAAATAAGATAACCACTTACCATGCCCCAAAATTCAGGATTGTAAATTCCTAGTCCTCCAATAGGACTAGAGCTGGAGTAGATATACCCTTACAGGAACAGAAAATAAGATAACCACTTACCATGCCCAAAAATCCAGGATTGTAAATGCCTACTCCTCCTATAGGACAAGAACTGGATCCTCCATCATCACAAAGAAATGCTAATCAGTTTGATCATCGATTTCAACTTACTGATCAATTGATGTCAGTTTATTCCTGGTTAAAATCAGTTGTTAAATCAAAAGATATTTTAGATTGGCTTATTGACAATCTAAAAATAAGAGAACACTTGTATTCTAGACATTCTTGTTACCATTTGAAGAATTACATAAAAAATACCATGTCAAAATACTGAAAACAAAGATAAGAATAAGGTACCTTAAGATCTTCATTTTTCACCTGTCTTGGAGCATTTCTTTGTTTACTTACTACTTTACTTGGTTAGTAAAAGAAATACTTCAAAATAAAATATTCCTTGTATCTCATTTCCAGTAGATTTATCTAAAAAAAAAAAAAAATAGCATCTTGTATACCATAGCATAGATGGAATAAGTTAGGCATGATGAAATTTTAGCTTGATTTTTGAATTTAGACTTCAAATGTATGCTAAAAACAACCACTATAACTACAAACTTCAAGTGCTCAAAGCTAATGCAAAACCAGTGAGTATTCTGTATATATTGTGAACTTTAATCTAAACCTCAATCAAGTCAAGTACAAGAGAATTCAATTATTTAATTTTAGAAAAATTAAACAAACAATAGAAACTTTAAGGTCGCCTTGAATCTTGTGGCAATGATTTCTTTTCAATTAGGATAAAGTTGGAATGCCTTTTCTAGTGATTTAGGCTACAAGCCTAAATCCAGTTAGAAAATTAGTTCTGAATACAATTATTTCCTTTAGGCAGACAATTATTCTGAATACATGATGATGAGGATGGATGCATTATGACTGATGGATGATAACATACCTTCGTATCTCCCTGAGAATAGTTATCAAGAAAGAAAGAAAATAAGTCAATAGAAAAAAGAAACTAGAAAGAAAGAAAAAGGAAACCATAAAGAATTCAAAAAAAAAGATACAAGAGTGTATCTCCCTGAGAACATTGAGAACCCATAACTATAGATATTTATCAAGAAAGAAAAAAGAAACAAAATTAAGAAGAAAGAATTGAAAGAATTCAATAGAAAAAAATAAACCAGAAAGAATTCAAGAAAAAAGATACATAAATTCAATAATTAAAAAAAGAGAGGAAAATTATGTTTAAGATTAAAACAAGAATTGAAAGAAAGAAAGAAAGAATTAAAACTAGTAGAAACAAAAAAGAAAAGAATCAAGAACCAATCCTTAACAGAGAATTACAATTATAAAGAATTGAAAGAAAGAGAGTAAGAGAGAGAATTGAATCTAGTAGAAACAGAAAAGAAAAGAATGAGACTCACCTTCAAGAACCAATCCTTAACAGAGAATTCTGACAATTATAGAGAATTGAAAGAAAGAGAGTAAGAAAGACAATTCAAACTAGTAGAAACAGAAAAGAAAAGAAAAGAAAAGAATGAGACTCGTCATCAAGAACCAATCCCTAACAAAGAATTCTGACAATTATAAAGAATTGAAAGAATGTGAGTAAGCGAGAAAGAAATTAAACTATTAGGAAACCAGAAAAGAAAAGAATGAAACATACCATCAAGAATCAAATACCAACAGAGAATTCTGAAAAAACCATCTGCCTAATGTAAATTCCATTTGAAGAAGTGGTTGGATGTGTTAACTCCTCTCAATCTATGCAACCATCCATTACTCTCTACAAGTTTTCTTCTAATATAATTCAGCTACATACTAGGTTCAAACAGGTGACAGGAAATATGATTAGTCCTGTAATCGTTATGAACTCTCAAGGATGAAAAAGATACCCATTTCTTTCCACACCAATAAGGAAACCAGCTTCAGCCAATGCTGCTAATAGACAACACACACCAGCATTGTTACCAGTCACAGCATTCTCACTTACAAAGGCCTGCATATTATCCGATAGAACTATACGCGAGAGCTATGATCAAAATTTGAAATTTCTTGACCGCAGAATGAGAGTTATTTTTTGGCAGAAACTGCAGTTACCTATTTCCCAGGTATCAACAGTTACTGGCCACTGCCTTTAACACGCTTGTGCACAGCTGAAAAAACAAGCTCCCCAAAACCCTGGTTTCCAGCTTGCTTAACGGCCTATATGCAAAAAAGTATCCCATGTCAATCCACTGAATTCAATTGATCACAATTAATAATTTGAAGGTGAATGAAACCTGAGTCCTCTACACATCAGGGAGTTGCAATCAACAAAAAACCAACAAAAATACAAGATAAAACAGAGAAATGCAGACCCCTTCATCTTGAACATTGGGTTTGCAATAGCTGCATGATCCTGCAAGAAGAAGCAGTGAAGAAGGTCAACAAAAAACCAACAAAAATAAAAGAAAAAATAGAGAAAAGACTGGATGAAGGTTTCACACCAGAACATCAAGCAGGGTGTGAGGGCTTAATTCACTGTTGTGAGCAAGAACAACTCCCTCTAAAAATGCATTCATCATGCTGGCAAAGAAATTTTACAAGCATCAATAGCAATTATCCATTCTTTGGGCTCTGTAGCGAAATAGGTTTCAAAAACATGAAAAAACCATCTGCCTGATGTAAATTCCCTTTGAAGAAGTGGATGGACGTGTTAACTTCTCTCAATCCATGCAACCATCCATTACTCTCTACAAGTTTTCTTCTATTATAATTCAGCAACATACTAGGTTCAAACACATGACGGAAAATTCAGAAAAGAGCAAAAGAAAGTGCAATTAGGTACCTGCCCATTATCATGTTCACAACAAGTTTCATTCATGCTCCATTTCCAACCTCGCCAAGAAAAAATGACTTCTTTCCCAAGACATCGAAGGCAGGAAGTAGTTCCTAGAACAATGCCTACAACAACAGAAAATACCACAAAACTCGGTTTTTTTTATAATGATAGGAATTTCCTCATTGTCCTATTTGACTCAAAATGGATCCAGGCAGAATGGTTGGATGCAGAGTGGTCTAAACTGAGAATGCAGACTTTTTGGCCGAGTTCTGATGATTTTCATGAACAATACTAAATTAAGGAAAAAGTGGTCAGAATGTTCCTCATAATAGTTCGAAAGTTTGGTCAAGAGAGCAGCTCCACAACTATTTTCTTATAATGCTTTATACCCTATGTTTGTTAGGTTATAGAAAGGGTACAGGTGTACAGAGAGAGGATGGAAACCTAAGAATACAAACAGGTACATGGGAAAGCAAGCCAGCCCCTAATGCAGCCAAAAAGGTACTAGATGAAATCATTCTTACCTTTTCTCCGGAAGCAAGGATAACTAGTCGACCATCTTCAGCAGGCATTTTGCTACCTGAAACTGGAGCCACGAAGAAATAAGCACCCTACGATGTAACTGCCTGAAAGCAGGTAAAAGGTGCAAATGTTAGGAATCGGCAAAGCTTATTGATAATTTACCTATTTCTTTAGTTTCTTTTGCCAAAGTCTTGAAAGACATAAATCTCATTTTCAAAATACTAAATATGAACAAAAGAAACAATGAAAAATGATAAATTGCACTGTGTTGACCGCATTGAATAGGCAAGACAGAGTATTAGTATTACCTCATTCCTTTATTCACTTCGAGGCATAGACAAAAATTAAAATGGGATATTAATTCACTGTTTTCCACATGTGATGTTAGGCCAAACCTCACAGATCTTCTAAGACATATCTGCATCTACAGTTGACATGTCAATATAACCATTTCCCTCACAAATTTGCTCAAGAACACCACCTTTGTCAACAACCACCTAAAAATTTGAAGACAAAAGAAATCCTGTTAAAAATAAATTTAAATTGCATTGATAGGATTTCTACTTCAAGGCTGCTTCTCTTTGGACTTACAGAGAGAGCTGCAGGAGGATCAGACAACATTCCAATGATATACTTGCATTTTTTTACTACAGCAGTAGGAGTTTCACCAGCAGAAGCTCCATGCTCTTTCAACTCATCACACTGAAAGCATTTGTATGTTTAAAACCAAAAAATTAATCTCAGATCTGCAGCAGCTTATATGGAAGCAGTTATGTATGGGCTATTAATTCCCTTCACCGGCATACAATAAAGTTGGAGACTGTAGAAATGCAATCATAAAATGGACAGGGAAGGGAAGAGGAATATGGAAACACTATCACCTATAACACAGTATCAAGCATGAAGGATTGCAGGAAGGTTCAGAAGTTGATCAAAATCGAAGCAATGAAGAGAATGACAGTGCTCAGGTGAAATGGCTTTTCGAGGTTTCCAGCTGATGTGTTCATGTTGGTTGATTGGACTGTCTTTGATCCTGTCCCTAGAAATACATTGCACACCCAAAAATAGTTACTATATATAGATAGATTGGTCATTTCATTTCCACCCTTGGCATGCAATGCTAAGGTTAAATCAAACTAGTCAAAATTTGTTGAGCACTTGAGGGAATGACTGGAATTTGTGCTGTGGTAGTATTGGGAGATTTCATCTGGATAAAAAAGAAAAAAAGGAAAATCAAGAAACACATTAAACAAGAACCCATGGCATTTTTCAACTCAATATTTTAAGAAACAAAAATGAATAGAAAAGCAAGACCTACCTATAGAAAAGACCACCTAAGCATATAACCAAAAAATTTTAAAAAAAAAAAAGAAATAAAAGAAAAGAAAATCATCTAGTATCTATATGAACAAAACAAATATTACACACAAACAATATCCCTTGTACATATATATGAACACACAAAAAGAAAGAGTAAACAGAAGTTACCTTGAACAACAAACACAGTAACTAAAGAATTCACTGCATTTTTTCAACTCAAAACTTAATAAAACCAAAAGAAAAACAAAAAGACAAGAAAGAACGACAAAAAAGAAAAATAGAGAAGGAATAAAAAAATCAAGTAACACATTAATAAAGAACCAAGGGAAGTTTCAACTCAGAATTCTTTTAAAAAAACCAAAATAAAAAGAAAAGAAAACCTCAATAGAAAAATAGAGAAGAAAAACATTAAAATAAAATAC